>JASAOB010002676.1:0-38416 GCA_030849825.1 Herpetomonas tarakana | reverse complement strand
CAGCAGGGATGTGCGCTGGGTCCGCGCACTCTCCTCGCACATGTCCGCTGCCACGGTGCTCACCTGTCCCTGGGGGGGGGGGGGGCCATTCTCGGCGTGGGCACCCCCGCTGGTTCCCACAGTAGGCGAGAGTCGCTTACCGACGCCCCCTGTGGAAGGGACTCGTACGCTCTTTGCGCGACCCCCAGATAACTCGTGTGCGGGACCTGTGCCGCGAGCGTGGGCAACGAGAGCGGGGCTTTCCTGCAGTGGTCACCCCCTCCCTTGACCGTGCCTTGAGCGGGCTGATGAGCGGCCCGATGTGGGCCGCGGCTTGTCCGCCATGGCATCGAACTGCTGTGGCGGCCTTGTGGCCTACCCCCCCGCAACTGTAGCAAGCGACAACCCCAGCGGTCTTTGGGGGGTGGGCTTCGACGCAGCTTTGGTGAGCTGGTGCGTCTTTAGCCTGCCAACGGAGAATGGCGCTTCCTCGCAAGCGCGGGGCAGTTCAGTCTCCGTGACGGCGGCGCCAGCGGCCTTTGAGTGGAAGAAAGGGGGCGGGCCAGGCGGCAGCCCATCTTCCGCGGGCCCGCCAACAACGTGGGGTTTTGGTTGGCCGCCATAATCCAACCCACCAACGCGTCAAAAAAACCCGCAACGGGTGGAGTGCGCGGCACATCCCCGCTGAGGAACATGCTCCTCAACACTCGATCCACCGTGTGATTATCCCTTGACCTTTCGCTAGATCCGGGAAGAGGTAGAGAAGTAAGGTATGGGATCTGTC
Source organism: Herpetomonas tarakana (assembly GCA_030849825.1). Lineage (NCBI taxonomy): Eukaryota > Euglenozoa > Kinetoplastea > Trypanosomatida > Trypanosomatidae > Herpetomonas > Herpetomonas tarakana. The sequence goes on along the minus strand of JASAOB010002676.1, from coordinate 37,653 downwards.
ATGTCATAGGTCGTGGAATGAGATGGGCAAACCCTCATCACCTCTTCCTGGCATCCCTCGCTTCTTCCCTCGCATCCCCTCCTCTACTTTCCACACCAACACCACTGACATAATCAACTGACGGTATAGTGCTAAGGTACCGTCCCTCAGCGTACTATCGAGTCCCCTTCCCCATATCGCCCAGTTCCCCCCATTTCGTCTGGTATAGTGGGTGTCGGCTGGGGATGCCAGCGGGGTTGTCTTTCGAGCGCATATACGCTGCCTTGATGTTGTACGGAATCGCCTGCCAAGCCCCCCTGGAGCTCCTCGTTGACTGCGTGGCTCCGGGAGAAACCCCTTTTAACTGCTGCGAGCGCTGAAGTGTTATCTATATGGAAGTGAACAAGGGACCCTGGCGGAGTGTCAGGGCGAGAAGCCTCGAACGCGCATGCCACCGCGCGCGTCTCGGCGCCGTTGATGTTCGTGGCCGGCGCGCCCCACCGGCTGCCAATGAACACCGTCCGTTTTGTTGTCCTATCCATACAACCGGCGCCACAGCCATCCAGCGTGGCGTCGGCAAAGACGTCAGACTCCTCCTTGCTCTGGGGTAAACGCGCGATCCGCCACGGCGCGTTTGTCACGGCTACGGCATACCACTGCGACAACTGCCGTTGCGCCGACGCGGGGAGGTCCGCCTTGGACGCCCCGTCCATCCCTTCCCATAACCACCGTGAAGAAGAACCGTCTCACTATCTTTAGCAACCACCAAAACTCATGTACGGGGATTGCCAGGACCTGTGTAGCAAACCAAAGCCGCCCGAGGAGACGTTCAAGACCCTCCAGGGTGAGGGAGTGGGGGGGGGTTCCGCCTTGAGCTTGCGCCGCGTCTTCGCTCCCCCACACACGCCGCCTTGCTTACGTGATCAAAGTGAGTGCCCGCAAACGCGTATTGCGGGGCGACGGTGGTTTCTGCCTCCTTGAGGCTGACGCCGTAGCGTCGCGCTGTCTCGATAACGCGCTGCAGCGCGTGCTCAACGTGGCTCCTTGGCCCGGAGACTCGGATGTTATCCATCCAGATCTTCACATGGACATCCTGAAGTGGTCGAGAGGCGTATGCGGGGTGTCCACCCAGCGTGGGGGGCCAGCGTGCGCACCAGTTCGGGGCTGATGCTCAGGCCCATGAGGAGAGCCCCAATTCCACACACGCCACCACCCATGGCGGCAAAGCAAAACAACGGCCCCAGGGCCGGAGGCAGCGCCACCTGGAAGAAGGAAGTTGCCAAGCCCGCGATGCCCCCAGACACTCCTCCAACACAAAATGGAATGGGGAGGTGTTTAGGTCAATCGTCGCGCGGTAACCTTGCTCGTGGAGCCACTGGTTGATGACTTCCGGCCAGAGGATAAACCGACGGCGAAGAGCTCCAGCCTTCTCCCCGACCACCGTGAAAGCGGAATGTACGACAGAATCGCCGACCTCGCTAGGCTCGACCACGTCGGCCTGGAGAAGCAGCGAGGCATCCGCCACCGTAACCGAGGGGGCGTGGCGGCGGGTTCTGGAACTGCCTCGGGCAAGGGGCGAGCAAGTTCCAGAGTTCGTCAAAGCGGCGCTGCTTCTCCCTTTGGTCATCAGGGATCTGATCCTGTGCATGTGTAGCTGGCCCACTTTCGTGACATGAAGCGGCGCTGCCCGCTCCGCCGCGGTGGCAGGGAGCCGCGACTGCGAGCGGCGGGGAACAATGGAATGCCTAGTAAAAGAAGACTTGTGCTCAACCAAAGTAGCAGCCCAGTCGTTGTTGACCAAAGCAGCAAGGCCAGCTGGCCAGTCCCAAGTCGACGGGCTGCTTGGGCCAAGTCCTCCCATGTAGCGAATGGTGATGTCCGCTAACGGCGTTGGCGTGGAACTGTGCTTGGCGAGGAGCCTGATCTTGTCCTCTCTTGGGTCCCCTGGCGGGAGAACTTCCGTCAGATGGTCCCCCTTCTCTTGAGGCTGTGTGCTGAGAACCCGTACGAGCGAAATGCCGCCCGGATGCTCTCCGTCGGGATGGGGATCAATGGTTCCTCCGTGGGCACGGCTGCGATCCTTTGCTGGAGGAAATGGCACAGCTCCTTTGTCCATTTGCCTAAGATGACTACAAACAGACCAGGACGGAACGACTTCCTCCTGCTCGCCTTCGTCTCCGTCCCGAAGTGCAGAATGATCTCTTCCTCGACCAGGGGCAGGGCACTGGATCGGCGGAACCGCGAGACCTCATCCCACCGGCTGGCGGTTTTCCACGCTAGCCGCAGCGCCATGGCCAGATCAGGGGAGCACTGTGTGCAGATCTGGCTCAGATCCTGCTTTGTGAGGGGGGGGAGTTGCTTGGTTCTGTGGTAACAGGGCCCCCTCCCCTCGCAGAGCTGCGTCGTATTGGGCGAGATCGTGGTGGGGCCACCCCATTTTGCTGTGGATGGTGATGAAGCGCCGAACATATGTGTGCTTCGTGCTCAACGACACGTGCAGGGACTCGAGGAACAGGATGCAAGCTTCCTCGTTCGGGGGGACCTCGTTTGCGTTGCTGAAAGCCAGCATCCGGTTCCACAAGCTGCGCATCTGGCTCCAGGTGGAGTTGCTCCACATCCCCTCCATGAAAGCCCAGGGACTTCGGCGACCAGCAGCCCTTTGTCGACTACGGGGGGCTGGTTTCGCGTAGACACGGGCTGCTGTAGCAGGTGCATGAACATACTGCACCCCTCCTCCATTCATTTGGCGGCCGCGGCGCCTCCTCTTCCCCCGCGACCGCCGTGGCCGTTTCCCCCTCCCCTCCGTAGCCCCTGCCACCGTAGTTGGGGCTTGGGTCATATGCTCGGAGAGGGACAAAAGGGGAACGGTACTCCACCTCAGGTGCCCGCTGCACGACCAGGTGGACGGGATCCATCCCCACACTTGTGCGGGCGACATCGCCCTTCAGTCCCAGATCGGCCCTCTGCGTCGCGAGAAGGAGGGGTCCCGCGGTCGGTCGCCGTCGGGGCCATGGCGATGTCCCTGTTCTCAGGGACGTTGAGTTGGTCCACTGTGAACCGGGAGAACACAAGGTACAACGTATCGAAGTTATCGTACGCCAAGCGGAGGGACTCGGGCTTCGGCGCGTTCTCGACGATCTGGAGGTGGCCGTACAGCTTCGCTCGGGCCTCGTGCCAACCACCGTGGTAGTCGAACAGAGGTCCCCAAGTGGTCACGTCCATCGTGACGGATTTGAGTCCATCGCCTCCATAGGCGCCGGCTTGGCCCGCGAATGGGCCCCACGGTAAAGCCGCCGCTGCCGGGTTGTAGATGAATGGTCCCGGCCTGGTGGTTTCAGGGGGCCACGTCGCGTCCCGCTGTTGGTTCCCCGCCGAACCGACGGGAAGGGGGGGGGGGGCACTGTTCCCTGGCGGTGTGGTTGGTGGTGGCGGTGGTTGCTGGGGCGGGCAGGAGGGCTGGTGCTGCGCTGCTTGTTGTTGTTGCTGTTCATTCTGCTGAGCAGGCATTGTGCTCGCCTGCTCTGCGGTGTTGGCGGCCGCCTGCCGCACCTCAGTAACCGCCCCCACCGCTTGNGCCGCACCTCAGTAACCGCCTCCACCGCTTGCCGTTCAAAGGTGGCAAGCCTCGCCTCGAGTTCGGCGTTGCGCTTCTGGAGCGTTTCAAACTCGTGGTCGCGGACAGACTCCTGTCCAGCCGACTGCTGGAGCTGGGTCACAGCGTCGACGAGCCATGCCATGTGTGCGTGGCCAGTGTGTTTGACGACGATTTCATCCCTTCGCGGAACGAAACCATGTGGGGATCTTCGCTCTCCGCCCACCGCTTGACCAGGTCATCCCACTTTGGAGGGACCTGCGGGTCAGGGAACGCCTCCAAGGTAGAGGCGATGAACTTGCGGAGGGCAGTGACTGCCACCAGCATGCACGAGCGCGTGTTTAGCAGGCTCTTGTGCTCCTCCGTCATTGTCAACGTGGCGGACATCGTGGAGAGGATGTCCGCGTTCGGGAGCAGGGCCTCCACGTTTTGGGGGATACACCCCTGCCGCGTGCCCGCGGTGAAGGCAACCGGATCCCCCAACGGTTTGTACCCATCGCCGAAGGGCCGGAAACGACTTGCCCCTCACCGCGTTCCACGACTCCGTCATACCGGACGTTGGAGAAGATGAGCGTGACCGGCATTGGCCCGTCACTTGCCACCAGGGCAGTGGAACCATAGATGACCACCGCTTGATGAGCAGAAACAGCCATAGTGGAGTCAGCAACAAACAAAGAACTAACTGTCGGTAGTACTAACATACGATCCTACTCCTATCTTCTCTTTCCATCTTCTTCCGACAAGTCTCCTTGGGAGGATGCTGGCTCAGGTCAGAAGGTACGAGAGAGGAGATCGGGGATGGTTACGGCCTCGCTCTCGTCATTCACCGCTTTGGGAACAGGTTCCTGTTCGTTTGGTGGCCAACCTTTCCCTGGAACCGCGGCGTCCGGGTGGTGGGGGGGTCCCGCGTGCCGAACCCCGTGGCTGGGGGGAGGCGTCCTCACCCAAGCCATCCACAAGGCTCACCGAGCTGATGGGAGGAGGGGTTGAGGTACCGTGGCACGCGTCTCCTCGTTGTGCGTCGCGAAGCTCGCAACCGAAGTGCGCGAAGCCTGCAGTCCCCCCATGATGCGGATGCTGTCCGCCGCGAGCCCCCGCAAGCAGAACTCGGCAGCGTTGATGCGTCGCGTTCCCTGCCCCGCGCGTCGGGACGGGGCGTGTCGGCCTCTTGTCGACGGCCCCAAAACGAGGACAAACATTCGATCAGCGTCGCCATGAACGCAGGACTCTCCCCTGTGCGGGTGTTGAGGCGCTCCTTTACCTCCTGAAGGACCGCCGTCACCGCAACTGCGCGAGCTCCTCCCCTCACAACGCACTTAGAGGATACCGCGCCAAGCATCTTGCTCCCACAGCCTCCCTGGCACCCTTCGTCCGCTGTGCCACCATCTGGTTTTGGTGGTGCTCTTCCAGGAGGTGCATCTCCACCTCCTGACGTCTGTCCTCGTGGATCCGAGGCCTACCCCCCACCCCGCGGAGCCGCCGGCCCATTGTGTCGACACGCCCTTCCAGCNGCCACCTCGGCAGCTGTGCGTTGGTGTGGGCTCAAAAGCCCCGTGCCGGGTTGGGCCAGGTGCGCGGCGGTGTTTGGGAGGTTGCGCGGCTTGGCCCTGGTAGAACACCGCCTTGGCCAAGCCGGCGATCAACCTCTTGCAAGGCGTCTGGGTTCCCACCCAGAAACGCACCGCGATGAGCAACACCGCGTTCCACGGGCACGCTTGAGAGCCGCCGCCCAGCTCCAAATCGTTTGGAGCCTTCCTCGCCATATACCGTGCCGCGCGCACTCACCCCCCTCCCCCATGTGGGTGTGCAGGTCCCCACCGACCATCCGCCACTGCGACGGATTGACGGGAACGAGCTGGCCCGACATTGTGGGAAAGTAGAGACGATATGAGATGGGGGGGGGGGGGGGGGGCAAGGGGCTGGTGTCGGTTGCGGGGCCACTTGTGGGGGACGTCGTGCCGCACGTGTCTGGCAGTTGAGGCATGGCGGTGGGAGCGAGTGAATGCATTGGTATGTGTTGACTGGGTGAGTTCCACTGTCGGTTATCCCTGCTCCATTTCCTTCCTCACAAGTGTTTCCCATTGTTACGAGAACCAAGAATAGACACACCGCCTTCTAACACATTGCCCCTGTTTCCTCAGTGCTAATGGGGGGTTCGGGTTCTAAACAGAAGGATGGCGAGTCGCGCAAGAGTGCCCCAAAGCAAAAAGGAAGGAAGGAGAGCTCTACCATCACAAATTCTGATAGGGTGAGACTTCAGCTGAAGGTTCAGCGAGACAATCTAACGGCGGCGATCCGAAAGTACGAACGCGTGGCGGACTCTGAGCACGAGAAAGCAAAGGAGTTCATGAAGGCTGGAAATAAGCGGAGAGCATTGTACTGCCTTAAACGCGAGCGAATGCAGCAAGACCAGGTCAAGACGGTGACAGGAATCCTGGACAATGTGCAAAAGCTCATCGATACGGTCGAGTTTGCTCAGATTGAAAGTGAAGTGGTCTCTGCTCTATCGGACGGAAAAAAGGAACTGGACCGCCTGAACAGCATGCTGAACATTGAGGATATCGAGAAGCTTATGGACGAAACGGCGGAGAGTGTTGAAACAGCAAAGCAGATCGATGCTGTGCTGAGCCATCCTCTTGCAGGTGATGTTGACAACGACGAGTTGTTGGCCGAACTGAAGACGTACATGGAACCGGAGAAACCTGAGACGAGGTTGAACGACGTAAGCGTTCCTTCTCATTCAATGCCATCTACAAAGCCAAAGGTGGATGCGGAGGAGAAACCAGAGAGAGTTCTGGAAGGTGCCTGATCAACGAGTTTGCCCGCTGTTAGGGCGTGAAGAAGTCACCGTCACCTTTTCTCACTCGCCCACCAAGAATTGGTGATTTCTAATCTTTTGTCTTCCTAGTGCACTGTCTTGCTGTCGTGTTTGCACCCGGATGACGTCGATTTTTGGCCTCGTCTTGCAAAAAGAAAATCAACACACCACTATCACAGACCAGTTCGCAATGTAGCTCCCGGCAAGGGGCTGCTGGTTTCCCCAACCTTTTTTTTTTTTTTTATGGGAGGGGAGCCTGCAAGGAACCCACAACCAGGCGGTCCAGTGCCGACGTGGACACTGCTCTGTGTGTGATCACTGCCGTATTGCTGGCTCACTCGCACACTTTCCTTTGCTCACTCCGCTCGTCTCCTTACTCACTTATCCTTTGATAGCCCTTTCACCTTTTACCTTCCTTTCGAAAGCGAAGCGACACGAGACATGGAGCCGAAGAAAACCGAGCCCGATGGCCCGTGCAATCTCGAATACGTTAGACGTTACACACAGGCGCTCAACTACCCTCTGGAAAAGGTTAGCGACATGTCCGAGGAAATGCGCGTCGAATGCAAGGAAATCGCAGTGAACGCTCTCGAGAAGTACGAGGACAGCTACGAGCAAGCTGCGAAGCATGTGAAGGAGCAGATGGACAAGAAGTATGGCCCTTCTTGGCATTGTGTCATCGGCCAAGGCTTTGGGTTCGAGATCACCTACGAGCAGAAACACCTGATGTACATGTTTCACAAAGGCCACATCGCCATTGTGATATTCAAAGGCCTTTGAAGGTAAGTCAGGTGTTTCCTGTACCTTAGCTACGGATCTCTTCCTCTTCCTTTCGTTTGTTTCCGATGTACAGAGTTGAAAAGTCAGAAAGGCATCCATAGCGATTGGTGCAAGAGAGGCATTTGGAACCCGGCAAGATGACGCAGCCACACATCCCCTGGTCTCGTCCTTTGCATCTGGGAGAGTCTCAGTGGCAGATGCTCTGACACGTTCGGCGATACCTAATCTGTAAGTTAGCGAGCGGAAAGCTGCAACAGCAACGAATAGCGACACAACCTCTCTCTTACTTTTTATTTTTCTTGTAGGTATCCGCCACCAACCAGCTATCAGTAGGTATTACTGTTTTCTCTCTACCCACACTACCTTCATTTTACCGTTCTCTCCTTTCTAAAAGAGGCGGATCAAGTTTCCTTTCTCACCGCACACGGCGATACACACGAACTCGCAGTACGCACACACGATGGGCAAGGAATGGCTTATTTTTGCCTTGGGGACGAATAACTGGCAAGGTCCTGGCCAGTTCGCCCCGGGCTCTGGCATCCTTCATCAAGGACAGCACATAGCGCTGAACCATCTTCCCGGCGTCCACTGTTACTCGATCTGGCCGTCCGATATCTTGAAGACCCCGAAGGACCGGGACGACTACCGCGTGTATGAGATCCCCCACCCCATCCCGATTTGCGAAAGCGTTGGCCCGCAGAGTAGCAAGCGGTGGCACTCTATGAGCGAGGAAGAAGTCAAGAAGTATTGCGGTGACCTACTTGATCAGTGCGAGAGCTTTATTGAGTACGCCGAGAAGAAACACGGCAAGCCTTTTGACCTCTTCATGGCTCACCACTGTTTCATGAACCCGGTCATCCTCACGGAGATCAACAACCGTCGCTCAGCCAAGGGCGTGAAACGAGTTCCCCTGTCGGTATTCGCTCACGGCACGGCTTTGAAGATGTATGAAAATGAACTCAGCGCGCTGCCTGAGTTTCCCATGCGTTTCTACAATTGGATGCGCAAAGACAAGAAGATCTTCGAGGGGACAGCAAACGTGACAGGCGTGTTCGCTATCTCAGATCCCCAAAAGGCCATATTCGAGAAGCTGTTTCCTAACTTTCCCAAGGAACGTGTTGCTGTTACCCCTTGTGGCTACAATCAGCTGGTTTTCTACCCGAAGGAAGACATGACACGCCAGAAGGCCTTTGGAGGGATGGGACAGGTGCTCTACGAGGGCTTCAAATCGGAGGAGCTGCCTGCTAAAGTGAAGGGTGTCGCCGCAGGAAAGCCAGTTCCTGACATTGATACCTATGACAAAGTGGTTCTCTTCTGTGGTCGCTTCGCTGATTGGAAACGCCTTGATACTGTACTCCGCGCTGCGAGTCGGTGGGAGAAAGACTCTCCCAAGATCCTCACGCTCATTCTCGGAGGTGGGTCCCAAGAGGCGCGAAAGCTGTACGTGGACATGGCGTACCGCGAGTTGGAGCTTCAACACACCTTTTTCCTGGGCCCCCAGGGCCAGCCTGAGCTTGCGGATATTGCCACTATTGCGGACATCTCGGTCTTTCCAAGCAAGGACGAGCCCTTTGGTCTCGTTTTTATTGAGAGCATGGGTTGTGGTACCCCAGTGATCGGTGCCAAGTCGGGTGGCCCAATTGACTTCGTGAAGGATGACGTTGGCTTCCTTGTGGATGAGGGGACCAACCAAGAGGTGTCTGACCGGGTTTACGAGGCAGTGACAACGGCTCTCGCTGAAGACTGGAAGAAGACCAAGGGCAAGCGCTGCGTGAAGTACGCCCTCCAACACTTCAGCTTGAACAGTCAGGCCTCGCTGATCCTCAAGTACGTTGAACAGCACTTCACCCGCTAGTCGAACCACTTGCCTGGTACATACTGTGCTCCGGCGCAGCACTACCTTTCCTCTGGTTCTCAGTTATTTCTTCTTCAAAATTACTGCAAAAGCAGCCTGGTCGAGGGAACCCCCCAAAACATGACCAACAAAACAGACAAACAGTACACGACTCACTCTACTCAAACTTCTTTTCCCCTCTCCCACTATTGTTTTCACATTGTATATATATATATAAGGAAGTCGCAGAAGCAGACGATTCGTTTCGTGTTTTTGATTTTACATTTCTTACCGTCCCACCAGACCAACGATGGCGGAGATGTATGCGTCTCTCCGATGCGGTGCAGGTGTACGATCTGGCGGGGGAAAAAAAGCGAAGAGAAGAAGAAAAGAAGTGCACACAGTTTCCTGGCAACTGGTGAATGGAGCGACCATGAGCAATAGGGGGCGTTGCTGCAAGTTGCCAGATTTCTTGCTGACGGAGCACCAGAGCTGACACCCCCAATCATGAAGAGCCGGAATGAGGGTTGCTTCTCAAATGTCTGTCTTCAACGCTCGCTTCTGTGCACCACTTTTCCTTATTCTGCCACTGGTCTGTCTTTTCTCTTCTTCCTTCCTACTTTTTGCACGTTTTCTATCAATATAGCATCCCAGACGTCTGTTGGTTGACATCGCTGATGAAGCTCATCAGCAAAATCATTGCGGGGACCACGGGCCTCACTATTTTCGCCGGGACCGCGTACCTCTCCGCTATCACGTTGGCTCCTCCGCCCAACTACACAGTGAGCAACAGCGACCGCCTAAAGAGCTATGATCGCTTGGCCGTCGGTAACGTTTATGAAAAGAAGACAAAAAGTCAAGAGTTCTACCTCGGACTTAGTCGTTGGCGTCGCAAGATGATTAAGGAAGAGGGGATTCTGCAAGGTAGGGTGTTAGAAATCGGAGCTGGCTGTGGAGGAAACATCGGGTACTACCCCAGCTACTACTTCACGGACGACCACGAGATCCAAAAATATATGGCAGAGACGATGCGGGAGGGGAGAGAGGGAGAGAAGGCAGGACTGGTGAAGACAGAAGGGAACTCGGCTGTGAGCTATATCAGCCTACTTCTCGACCACATTAGGAAGTTCAATCAGTGTGATGAGATTGTCCTGTGTGATCGTTCGTCCAACATGATCGAGTCTTGTACCCAGAAGGTCCAAAGCCGACTTGGCTACACCCCGTACCGCTACCCGGATTACGATCTGGACGGCATTCGGGAACACATCAGACAACGCCAGAAGAGCCGCAAGGAAGAACCGGCCGGCTCCAGCGATGTTAGAAAACGCAAGTTGGTGCAGGAGGATGGAACATTCAAGGAGATTCTGTCCACCCCTGTAGAAGCCAGTGACGAGCACCAGTTCATGGACGGTGAGGGTAGCACATTGGCGCCGATTCTGCAGGAGGTCGCCCCTGGGGATAAGCTTCCTCTTCTGTCCAAGGATGGTGAAAAGGAAGTGCGACTGCGACAAATGTACATTGGTGCGCGGCAGTCCTTTCGCCTGGCACTGGAACGCGCACTAGAGTCGAAGGAGACGGACTTGATCGTGAAGCGTGAGTCTCGCATGGCCGACAAGCCTCTCAAGGGCATCAGCGGAACGCGGGAGGATGGGAAAGCGCGCGGACTGAAGCACAACCCTAAACTTGATGGGAAGCCTGGCGAGCTGCCGCCAGTACCGCCTGTTATGTGTGAGGAGGGTGGGCAGCCTGCTCCCCAGCCACTGTTCTCCGTCGCCAACTACGCCGCAGAACAGCTTCCTTTCCCTGACAACAGCTTCGATACTGTTGTGGATATGTTTGGCCTGTGCAGTTATGATGACCCAGTTCGTGCGCTGCGCGAAATGTCGCGCGTATGCAAACCGGGCGGCAAGCTGCTGCTCGTGGAGCACGGCCGGGGACACACAGCACGTGTCAACGGCCATCTTGACAAATGGGCTCCTCGTCACGCGAAAAACTGGGGTTGCTGGTGGAACCGCGACATTCGTCGTGCTGTGCGGTTGAGTGGGCTCACGGTTGAGAAATGGGAGAACAAGCACTTCGGCACATCACATTACATCATCGCAAAGCCGTACAAGTCGATGGACGAATGGGACCGCTATCATGCTTCTCATCCGGCGAACTAGCGCAGCACCCGTGACCTTTTTCTTTTTCCTCTGTTGTTAGGATTCTACTCTCCCACTGCCCACTTTCTCTTCTTTTCCCACTGGCGTTTTTGCTTTGTCGTGTTGTTGGTTTGTCTCTCTCTGGCGCTTTCCTGTTTCCTTCCCTTCTTCTCGCCCACGGTGGGCGAAGGGGGGTGGGGTGGGGGGTGGGGGGGGGGGGGGGGACGGCTTTTTCGAGTGCGCGGCGGCTCACCAACCATCAACTTCACACAGGCGCGGATACACAACAAGAAACACATGCTTCTAGTCGCTAGCGCGTGAGCGTCACGACTCTGACTGGCGGGTGGAGGACGTTCAGCATGCCATCGGCCCGAACGAGGCATATCCACCGGTACCATTGCTTCCCCCCCCCCTCTCCTCCCTCGTTGTTCTTCGGCGCAAGCCCAATACCAGCTCACGGCTTTCTCTCTCTCTTTTCCTCCTAGTTTGCTGCCGTCCAGCATCTTAGCCGTTTGAAGAAGAAAAACCCCTCTCAGCTCTCCCTGCTTCTCGTTTCACCAGTAGGCTCGACTGCACACACGTGTGCTGCCATGGCTGTCGTGTTCCCAACAAGGGGAGATGAGGCATTGCTTCTTGCCTTCATGTCTTCGTTGGAGCTCTTCAAAGGTGACGTCTCTAAAGACGAAGAGAACGCGGACGAAAGAGTGTTTGGCTTCTCCAAAGAGGCGATCGACAACGTGGAAAGCTGCTGTGATACCTTGCTGGAACACTTGGAAAGCATTTCGAAGTTCTTCACTGGAGGTGGTCCTCTGACCGGCCGAAACGTTTTGCTGGACAAAACTGCTCTTACGTCAGGAAGCGTGATGCCTCATGCACGGAAGTACGAGCCAGGGAGCATGCCCCCCACCATTCTGTCTGATGTCTCTGCCGCGGATGTTTTCGGTATTGCGAACCCCGCCGACTTCTTTGCCGCCCAGCAGGATGAGCTGGCACTTGTCAAGGCCCAGGTTGAGAGTGCGCAAGAAACGCTGCGGTCAGTCAACAGAGCACACGGTTTCATCTGGACGGGGGACACAGCTCTAGTGAAGAAGTTCCTCGGCTCGCAGGGGGACCAAACCCTATCACTACTGTATCAAATGAACAGCGCGCGTACCAAAATGAAGGCCGCGCCAAACCAGTCAGACAATGTCCAGCAGACTCGAGACGCAGCCCGCGGCAGGGAGGAGGGGATGCAGGAAGCAGAAGCGATGCGCAGACTTCTTTCCCTTCCACAGCAAAGCCTGCCCGGCCCTGCCGTAAAGGACGCGTATACTCGCTTTATCCAGGCCTCCACACAGCTTCTGCGGTGGCTCACAACAGTCCTACAGATGGTGAAAGGGGAGGATGACGTTCCTAGGTCAGGGACGTACTCCGTCCCTGTGGGGAAGGCAAAGACAACGGGGAGCAACGAAGCAGCAGCAGGTGAAACGGAGGGTGCTGGGGACGGCTCTGCCGTGGAGACCTCCATGAACTCTGCCCTACCAGAGACAGTGGTGCAGGCTGCCCGGACACGAACTGTGCGGGTGCGCCGTTTTGAAATTCATGACGCGCACTACATGTACGACAGCTTCGTGGAACAGACAAAATGCTTTTTCCTGCCCGAGTACACCCAATACGACGCGCGAATCCAGCGGCGACTTTTGCAACCAGCGTACTTCAACTCCTTGCGCGACTTACTCGCGGATATGTCAAGGGAGGTTAACCGCTTGTCCGATATTGCGGCACGCAAAGAGGCTGGCCCTGTCCACCTGAACCCAGCTCTTTCTCCTTATTATCCGTACGGCTCGCATAGCGCACAAACTGCGCGGGCAGCGGCGCCCGGTGAGGAGCTGCCCGAAATTGTGTTCCGTCCCCCCTTGAGTAGTTTCCGCTTTCTGCGCGACTCCCTGCACATTTACCTCAGCACTTGCATCAATGAGGATGACACCTCCTCCTTACTGTATCATGAGCACGTCTACGACGATGCCCTTGCGCAGGCACGCGACGCTGCCAGGACAATCCGGCGACTTCCAAAGCCGCCGAAGCAGAACGAGGGACTTGCTGGGTCGCCCGAGGCCCAAGGTGCCAACTCTGCCCGCGTGCAGAGTTATCCTGGACATCTGGAACAGCAAGAGGGGCTTTCCCCGCGCGACAACGGGTTTGCTTTCTTGCAAGTTGACCACGCGGAGGACACCGACTCGGTTGCCACGGCGGGTCGGCGCTTGTCGGGCTGGCCACCCACGCAGGAGGAGCGCGGGATTCTTGTCTCGGGTTTTGAGGCATACTGGGAAGTTCGTGCTCGGATTGCTGCGCTAAGGACTTCGCTGGCAAAGGACATCAAGCAAAAGAACCGCACGCACGTGACTCGTGTAGGGTCTTGGGCGGTGTCCTCGGAGAAGTCCCATGTTCAGCGGAAGGCGGAAGCTCAACAACGGCAGTTTCCCGAGCGTGGCGTGGGCATCACCTCGTCCCTTTCGTTTTGGGACGCGGTGAGGTCCTCGTTGCAGTCGCTGGGGAATGCAGTCACCTGCAAGGCGGAGCTGAACCCAGGTGACGTGAGCCACACCGCCGGGGGTGGCCAGGAGAGTGGCTCGCGCGATGATGAAGGCTTTCCTCTGACACGGACGTCTCCGTTTCACGTGGAAAAGCAGCGGCTGCTGGGACATGTGGAGCGTCTTTGGTCGGTCATGGAGGCTCAAGGCGTACAGCTTGAGGTGACGTATGCGGGCCTTTTCTTCCGTGGCGAGCGGGAAAAGTGGGCTGATCGCGTCGGAAGACTTGTCAAGAAGGCAGAGGGTGTCAGCGTCGTTTTCAGTGCCTAGCTGCCCTTCTCCTTCTTTCGCTGGCATGCTTGAGGAAAGAACGCTTATGTACGTGGATGTCTGCGCAAAAAGAAGCCAGCAACGCCGATGACCTCACATTACTGTTTTCCGAGACACCGTTCATCAAGCAACACGAAAATGCTGTTCTCTTGACAACAGCGGCGTCGCTCCTTTCTTCTTTTTACTCTCTCTCTCTCTCTCTCTAACTGCGACACCTTTGCCCTTGTTCGTTTCGCTGTCAACTGCATTGCCCAACTAGCCACGGAGTATGCCGCGCATCTTCCTGACTGAGGACAATATATACAGATGAGAAGACAACAATGTGTTCCTTTCCCCGCTCACTCTCTCCCTCTCTCTGCACTACGCCGAAAGCGAACTAATCCTTTTCTTCATTTCTTTCTTTCTTGCCTTTGTTGTTGCTCTTGTGCACACGTACATGTGCACCCATACATATACTACTACTACTACACATACTCCTAAGGCAAAAGTGAAGAGAGTTAGACTGCTTATCCTTGTGTCGACCCGGAAACGATATACCCACCAAACGAACGTGTCATCAGGAGACCGCGCTCATATCGAAGAAAGAAGCCGTGCTCCATTCCTCAGTCGGCTAGATGGACTTCTCCGCGATTGAAGGGTTCGAGGAGTTTTTCTCCGACGGAGTGCTTGACCCACTGTTGGGAAACTCAGAATATCGCGAAAATGCGAAGAAGTACAAGGAGCTTGCCCACCGCGTGTTTCTCTTGTACGAGCCGAATTGCGAAGAGGGCCAAGGCATCACTGATTTGGCCAAGGGTGGAAAAAGGAGGACATCCACAGCCGACTTTGATGTTGTTTTCGTCCATGGCATCGGAAGCGATGAGTTCAAGTGCTGGACAAATGAAAAGGACATTCTCTGGCCTGCCACGTTCCTCCCCCAAGACTTCCCCTCTGTTCGGGTGCTGACGGTAGGGTACGCCCACGCCCTATGGAGCTGGAGGGGAGTCTCCAAGGAATCGGAGAAGGCGTCAGGCGAGGCACCGCTTCACACTGACTCTGCAGGCGAGTCAAAGCTCGCCTCGCCTCGGGATGAGGTGCCGAAATCGAGTTCTGCCTTGGCAACGAACTCCTCTTCAACAAGCGCCGGCCCCATCGATGCGGTTTGGGACAGCCTGTCTCAAATGGGAGCTCCATGGAAGACATTTTGGGGGTCTCCCGGCGAAAGCGATGACAAGAAGGAAAGGGAGGCTGGAGAGCTTTCCGCTGGTGCACCGGTTCGTGGTTCTCCGGCTTCCGGCGGAGCAGCCGCAGAGGTGGCGCCTTCGTCCTCCTCCGTGCCTGGGCTGACAGAGCAGTTTACTCAGCGCAGCACTTTGTACAATTTGCTCCTGCTGGACACACAAGCTCAGACCGACATGAGAGCAGACGAAACCAATTCAAAGGAGGCTGAGGACAAAGGCGGGAAGGAAGCGGAGAGACAGGATGCGCGTCAGCTACAGTCGTTCCGTCTCGTCGCTGCCGATATTGCGGATCGCCTGGTCAGTGCGGGAGTGGGCACGGGGGAACGTCCTGTCGTTTTCATTGTCCATTCGATGGGAGGCCTCATAACAAAGCAAATGATCGTCTCCCTGTTCCAGCTCATTTCCCTCGTTCCTCGTCGCAAGTACCTCAGTGCGGCTTCGACGCCGACTCCTGGCTCCCCCAGCAATGCAGACACGTGCGACGCGGTGGCTCTCATGAAAGCGGATGTCTTCCTCCACTCACTGCGTGGCGTCGTCTTTTATGGCACTCCGCACTTTGGGTCTGGCCTCGCGAGTGTGATTACGGGGCTGCAGCGGTACTACTCCAGCCTTGGAGGCCTAACACCGACCCACGTGGTGACTGGGCTTGGCGATCACAATCGTGGTGACCTCACCATGCTCAACGATCGTTTCATGGAGGTGGTGGCGAGGCTGGATGAGCAGGACAGCGCCAGTGTGGCCGGTCTTGGGGGAAAGAACGAGGCCAGCTCTGCAGCCCTCGCGATGCTTGCCGCTCCATCACCTGGAATATCCATCATGTCCTTTGGGGAAACGAAGAAACTCAACGGGCTACTCCGCGTGGTGGACCCAGAATCGGCCAACCCATCACCAGAGAATCCGCGTTTCCCTTTCTTCCTCCTAGACGGCGATCACTCCCAGATCAACCGTCCCACGACCAAAACGTCTCCTGGCTACGCCATGCTCTACGGTTTCCTGGATCGCCTTCAGCAACGTGGACTTCTGCTTCCCCCGCTACACACTGGCAGCTTCTTGGCAACCTGGGAGACCACAGAGGGGCCAGCTGCAGCAGAGGAAGGCGAGGGCAACGAAGGAGACGGGGAGGCGGTACCATCCGCTGGAAAGCTCACAGAGAAGGAGAGACTTCGGGCCTTTGAGTCTGAGGCGTGGACCACGCTGATGAGGGGACACGTGGGAACGATGAACAGTGGCCCTCTGAAGGGGCGATCCAGGCCTGTCGCGTGCACCGAGGTCCTTGTAGTGCTGCGTTCTCTGGACATGGCACAGGCCACTCTCCGAGCAACTCTGAGCCGCTTTTTTGGGCGGGTGATTCCCCCACAGTTCGATGGCATTTTTCTCCTCAGCGCGGATGTGGATGAGTTCCTCAGCCGCGGCGCCCTCCTACTACAGCAAGTGGAAGAGGAGGCGCTTGCGCGAGGCGGCAAGTCTGTTGCACCGGGCACGAGCTTGGACTTCACCAAGCTCTTCCTAATCCCCTCTCGCTTGCTTCTCTACTGGACACAGAAGGCTATCAACATGACGGAGGGCTTTGAGCAAACGCAGCGTGAGACGATGTCGTCACAAGCTGCGGTCGAGGCCAGCCGCAGCGCGGTGCCTGACTCGCTGGGTTCGCCTGGACGGAGAGGTGCCATCTTTGTGTCTCACCTGTCGGAGCGCTCGATGCGCGAGATGAAGCTCCTCGAAGACGAGGTGGGCGTCTTGCAAGGGGAGTGGGAAGGTTTTCGGCGGTATCTCAGCGTTGCTATCCGCCAAGAGGCGCTCGACCACGCAAACACAGGGAGCAAGGACCCCGCCACTTCGTTGCCGGGCCGCCCCCCACTGCGCTCTGTCAGTGATGAGCGCGTCGTGGTCGTTTTCTTTGCCCGCGCCGTGCGATCGCTTGCCTCGCGCGGCTTGCACGATGACGGCTGCTTGTTCGACCTCGTGGGGCACTTTGTCAACAGCTCGCTGGAGCTTGTTTCGGCGGCCACTCGCGTACCGGGTGGCGAGGGCGTTGAGAGGCGACCACCAGTCCCTGACGGGCCCGCGAAGCAGCAGACGGGGCACATTGCCCAGTTCGTCGAAAGGGACGCATTCATGGCACTGCTGGCGGAGAGTCTTGAGTTATACCACCGTTATAGCTCGGCGGACGTCGCGAATGCCTCGGATCCTTTGCTTTTCGACCGTAAGCGGCCCATTCCGGAGCTGGAACGGGGGGTGGGTGAGGCACTGCTCCCGTTGCGGACCACCTCGAGCTTTCTTCTGGCCTGCTACCACCTCTTTGTGGGTGAATCGCCCTCGCGCACCGCCACCGCGCGGATGTTCCTCGAGAGCACAACGATGGCTCTGGAGGATTGCCGCCGAGCGTTTGCGCGTCTCGAGCAGGCGGAGTGCCAGCACGGCAAGTGCAGGGCTAGGGAGGAGGTGGGGAAAGTGGAGCTGCCGTTTTGGAGGCATGGCAAGGACAGTGAGCCCGCCAGACATCAAGCAAAGCGGGGTGGGCGTGCAGGCCACGGCGGCACGGATGAGAAGGCGGATGGTGCGGACAACGTGTGGCAACGCACACGCATTCTGACAGAGGCTCTCGACCTCCTCTCCCACTCTCTTGTTTGCCTCACCTACCTTGATGAAATCGAGTCCAAAATCCCCGCGAAGCTTCCCCGCGATGCGGAGGAAGTGGCCAACTCCGTGAGAGCGCTCGCCGAGCACATGCGCAAGGCACAGGCGGCCTACACACAGGTTGAACTCTCTCTCCAAGGCAAACAAGGCGATACCAATAAGCCCTTTATCTTTCCGCAGCCAGCAAGTAGCGCGTTGGTTCGCGATCTCGGCGGCACCTCTCCAGCTGCCTCTCAGAGGGGAGATAAGGGGAAGTTTGACGGGACAGGCAATGCGAAGAAGGCGTTCCGCGATGCCCTTGCAGAAATCTTGAAGGAGATCGATGGCGTCATGAGCAGCCCAGGAACCCCTGCCGAGAAGGGGAGCACCAACGAGGCGGGCCCTGAAAAGGTGTCCACAGGCAAAGACACTGTTGGGAAAGGGGAACAAAAGGCACCGACTCGCTCGCTTCGCGGCACTGGCGAGGAGACCGACGGCACCGAAACGTGGTATGCAGCTGGGACCAACTGGTTCACCAAGACAGCAACCTCGTTGCCCAAGCTTGCCATCAACAGCCTCCTCAACGCGTGGGAGGCGGTCCGCCGTGGGGGCGAAGTCCGCAAGTCACCGGAGTACTTCGCCAGCAACGTCTTTCTCTACTGGTGGTCCGTTGAGGAGTACGCGGAGTGGGTCGTGCGCCTACTCGCCGCTGGCGGCGCAGAGGGAGGGGAGGCGGAAAAGGCGCGTCGGCCGATTCCGGTTACCGGACAGGACCGTAAGAGGCCAGAAAGCTACCAAAGCACCGTCCTGAGCTCCCCTGTCGGAGGCAGCTCCCTTCACCAGCAAGGGGGAGGAGAAGCAGGGGGTGGATCTGCCATGCGCCGGCGAAAGGAAGTGGAGGCGCGGCGGAGACAGAGAGCACACTTTTTGACGGCAACCACAAAGCTGCGGTGCCAATGGGCGACGGCCTCTGGTCACGTTGAGGTTGTGGAGGCTCGTCGACGCCTAGCGGAGGCGTTGCGGGCCGAGGTGAAGAGAGTGGTGGGCGTGGGCGAGGGGGAGGCTACGGAGGCCGCTGTTTCTACACTGGCCAAAGTACCGCAGCGCGTGACTGAGATCCTGAAGGAGGTTCGTACCCCCCTGGTGCTAGGGGACGCCACGCAGCTGGACGCGAGCAACCCGTTCACTCGCTGCTTGCTCGGGCACTGGCACTTTTTGAATTTGCGAAGCTCCCCTGATGCTGCTCACGCCTACGCGCAAGTCATGAGGACGAGGAACGATCCTCTTGACGGCTGCTATCAAGCCGCGGCCGTGGGCCTTGGCTGGGTCCACCTTCATCGCCTTGGTGCGTCCCTCTCGTCCCAAGGGGCGGCTGACCATGTGGGCCGTCGCGCCGACTGGCGCAGGCTGGCTCGTGAGCAAGGCCTGCAGGTAGGAGGCAACAACCCCCACTCGAGATTGCGACCTGGGAGGATGGGTGATTCCGAGGACATTCTTGACCCTCTTGCCATGCGGGCTAGCCCAGCAGGCTTTGTCGAGTTCTGCAGTGAGGTCAAGGGGCTACTCGACTTCACCCATTCATTGTCCCAGGACGGCGCGCAGGGGCCGCCCCCTCCTCTGCCAATGTCGGCCGCAGTGCAGGCCTCTGAATGGCAGCGCCTGCGGCTCGCCGACATGTACTTCCACAAAGTCCTTGAGGCCGACCCCACCGACGTCGGGGCCCTCTGCGGTGTCGCGCGCGTTCGCTCCTTGGTCCCAAGCGCTGGCGGCGCTGGCGGTGCTGGGGAGGGGGCCCTTTCCGTCCTTGGAGGGGCGCCACGGGGCCAGCTGGACGGCCCTGCCTTTCCTGGCGAAGCTGTGCGGGGCGACATTGGCTGGCGCGGAGGCTCGAGTGGCCCTGACGCCACCGCTTCGCTGAACGTCCGGGAGGTGGTTGCGTACCTGGAGAGCGCCGCCAGCGTCAGTGAGTCTTTCCTGCAGCCCACCCCTGTGCCAATCAAGTCCATGCTCGCGCCAGTCTTGGGCTCGTACGCGGCCTACTGGATGGGCGATGTGGCAAGGCCGGTTCCGTGGAGCCAGGATGGGCTGGCACCGGGTGGCAGCCTCCCTCCCCTTTCCGCGCCAGCCTTGTCGCTGGCCTCACAGCAGAGGGCGGCGGCGTGGACGCGCTCCCAGCGGTGGTACGCTCGCGCGCTAGAGCTAGATCCGTGCAACGATTGGGCTCTGACGAGCCTGGGGTTGAGCTACCTTCCCCGCGACCCGTCGTGCGCATCCGCTTTGCAGCCATCCCCGCCTGTGACTGGTGCCCCTGTGGTGGTGATGAACGACACGGCGCGGGGCCTGTGCTTGATGGAGATGGCCCTCAGGGTGAACCCAACGAATCAGTGGGCACTGTGGGGCATCGCGTCCCATTCCCCCGATGCGGCGAGGCGCGGCGACTGCCTCCGTTTGTTGCGTAGGTTTCTGACCCAGCGCTACCGTCTAGGGACCGGGTTCTAGCGCGAGTGCACACACCTTTTCAATCAGGGGTAGTTACCGAGTACGTGTATGTGTGGTGTGTGGCCACAGATCACAGCCTCCTTCTACATGTTGCTTCCTCACGACGTACCTGGCGCTGCGGTTACATGTTCACGACCGCATGAGAGTCTCGCGGGGACCGCGTTTTGTCTTTGAGGGGCAGATGGCGAGCTGACCGGGCTGGAGAAGTAGAGCCGCCAACCACCGCCTCGACACACATTCTCCTCCTCGTCCGCGGCCATCCCCTTCTCGTTTAGTCGTGCTCTCACCCTTTCGGGCGATCTCGAGAAGAAGTGGGGGATGAAGGCAGTGGGGCCTTGTGTGAGGAGTGGAGAGTACCAATAACCAGTCTAGGAAGGACGACGCGATGAACGGCTAATG
The DNA here is from genome assembly GCA_030849825.1 of Herpetomonas tarakana. Taxonomy (NCBI): domain Eukaryota; phylum Euglenozoa; class Kinetoplastea; order Trypanosomatida; family Trypanosomatidae; genus Herpetomonas; species Herpetomonas tarakana. The sequence continues at coordinate 16,935 of JASAOB010002676.1, read as the reverse complement.
GGCACGGGCCGAGATACCCTCTCACCCATACAACGCTAACCCCTTCCACCTCCCATCACTCCCCTTCTCTCCTCACGGGATCCATAGGAAGAAGATTACCCACACTCACACACTCACACCACTTCAGTACTTCCTCTACTTGCTTCACACATCCACACGAACCCACACATTATACCCCCCAAAACATACACCTTCTCTTCATCTCTCCCTTCCTCTCTCCCCCCCTCCTATCCCCAATCACACCGGTGTGTGGTATTGCGCATCATAAGTTTGTAGGAGCTTTCCCCACCGACTTGGACTTGGCGAGTTCCTTCAACGCTCTCCATCCCTTCTCTCCTTCCTCCTTCTCAACTCCTTCCCTTCCACTTTGGCCTCCTCCTCTCTATACACCCCCTCCCTCCGTGAGCGTTTCTGTCCTTAGAGATTTATTATCCCCCCCCTCCTCCCATTTGAGACGACCCTTTCACGCGACAGCGTTTCCGCCGAGGCGGCTTCTGCCCCAGTCCGACGCGTCTGCGAGATTTAACGGTCGCCAGCTAGCATTTTTTTCCTCCCCCCTTCTCCTCTTCTTCGTCTGGGGAGACACTGTTTCCACTCGTTGCAAGTCCTCCAGCGCGGCGGCCACGGTGGGAACCTCACAACAGGTGGCGCTCTCACGTGCTGTCTCGGGGAATGCAGGACGAAAGTCACAAAGACTCTCTCCAATCTTTCCCCTTCCTTCCTGTTATTCTTTCCCCTTATTACTGTTGAAATTGCTATTATTGCCTGATTGTATCTTTCTTCGAGGCGGGTGATTTCTTTATGATGCCACCGCGCGACCCCCCGCTTGCGGACCGGCTCAACCGTGGGTCTTCGCCGCCGCCGCATCCTCCCACAGAGGACCGCGGCTACCCCACCCATCTGTATGGGGTGAATGACAACGCACATGACGGGCAGGCAAGCTTCTGCTCCGCCACGGGCTGGGCAAACAGTGTGTCCGCCGTTCCGGCGATTGACTTTCCTGAACCCTTTGTGGGCGGCGACCCCGGCGACCGCGGCGACCAGACGGGTAATTGGGCGGCTCCCCCAGCTCCGTTCCGCGCCGTGAGCGCTGCACGACACAACGGGTCACGGCAGGGCAGACCGGACCCTCTCTCGTCCGATGAGGTGGTGGTGCCTTGTCACCCGGCCGTGTCGACGCCCCTGCAAGGGTCTGTTGCAGAGAGCGACCCCCCGCCCGAGGCGTATTCCATCTCCTCCGTGGAGGGAGGTGATAGGGATATGCGGTGCTGCCATCGATACGCCAAGGCAGCAACCCGCCGTTTGTGCAGCCTTACCGCGTGGTTAGCTCTTGCCTTTGCGGTTATCTTGCTGCTGCCCATCGCGGGGATTGCTCCCCTCTCCGCAATGGTGTACCGGACGACCCAGCAATCAGCCTGGGAGTCGGTGCATTTGTCGCACATAACATTCTACGAGGCCTACCTTGACGCTTACAGCAACTTTGTTTCCCAGTTCGCCATCAGCACTGGCAGGATCTTCACGCGCGAAGTGTTCGACCCCGAGGAAACCGGCATCTTGTCGCTGACGTGCGATTTCCTTACCCGACTCCAGTCTGTTGGTGGCGTGGAGTCCATCTCTGTGTCCTCGCTAACCCAACCCAAGCAAGCCATTTGCGCCACAGACCACGCTTCTCCTTCGCAGAGGAGAGGGCCGATGGTGGGCTACGTCAGCCACAACGGAAGCATCGGCGGCATCTACCTCATCAATGCCACCACCTTCGAGTTCGTTGAGCCTCCAGTTGTCGTGTCTCAAGTCCCCTCAGAGTACAGGAATCTCTCCCACAAACTGGCTCCTGTGTACATGCAGAACCGCGCGGTTCAGGAGCTGGTCAGGTTGTTCGAAAACGGAGATTGGTATGCCACCACCCCCCCCAGGCTGTCTTGGTGGGATGGTGGGCTGCAGAATACGGTGTTCTTCACGTACCCTTTCCTCGCCTACAGCACCCGTGGCGATTTAGAAGCAGAGAGGTTCACTGATGTGGGCATAGTGGAAGTGAAGGCTGATGCCACCGTGTTCACGCACGCGCCACACATTAACGCCAACAGCGACAGCGTGCGCGTGGCTCTCTTGTCCCCAAATGCCAACCAGTCCTGTGAACCGAGTGTCATCTCCAACAATTGGGGGCAGCCGGTCCAACTGGATAGCGAGGGATGCCTGTGGCGGTGGTGTGCCAAGCAGAAGACGCTTCTCTACCTGTCTGGGATCACGGACGACTATATGAAAGCGGCTTTGCAGCACTTGGACCTCACATTTTGTGACAGCATAGACATAGCTGAGGTTGCCGACAGTAGTCTCAGGCAGACGGTATCCTTCCTGTACGAGGGGGCATATATGACTGCGAGCGCGTGGGTACACGTGACGCCGTCTGGACTCCCATACATACTTGTTCTCACGAGCGTGCAGCGACCCGTCACGGGTCCGTTTTATACACGGCGGACATGTGTGATATCGGTTGCCTACGGCATTTCCTACATTGTCGTCGTGACGCTGTTTGGCCTTTTCGTCCAGTTCGCTCTCACGCGGCCGCTGCGGGAGGTCGCCGACGCTCTTATGGCAGGGCAGGCGTTTGAGGAGGACGCTAGGCTACAAGGCAGCGGGGAGACACGGCGACAACATCGCACGATGAACCCTTTGCACACTCGCAGCCGTCTCGCCGCGTCCGACGTCGTGGACAAGGAGGGCGACAGCTACCGCAACGTGGAGCTCAAGCGGAGGGTGTCCGTGATCAACTCCGTCAAGATCCTCCATCTGAGCGAGATCCAGGAGCTTAGGGAGACGTACAACTTGTTGATGGAACGACTACGCACCGCTGATACCTTTATGCCTCAAGCCACCGCCGTGGTCGAGCAGATCCGGTGCCTGGCCACCACCTCGACACCACCTCCTTCAGAGGGAAGGGAAGAGGAGCTCACACACGCCCCAGAGACATCCAGGTGTGGGAGCAGGGACTCCTCGTCCAGCGGCGGTGGTGGACGCGCGAGCAACTGCGGCACACCTGCGAGAGACGACGGCACGGAGGTTTTCGAGGTACCGCCAAAGGCGGCGTGCCAGAGCTCGGGCAAATCGACGCCGTCACTGGGAGGCACCTCGACTACCCGCTCATCCACCCACAATGGGGGCTCGTCCACTTCACACGGATGCCAGGGCGAAACGGCCCGGAGTACACTTTCCTACGTGGAAGGCGTCTTGTCACTTGTTTCCATCTCGCTGCGAGATCGGGATGCCGGCCAGTCCTCATCGACGGGTGCTGCAAGGGAGCTCGATCGCTCTTCCGCTGACAGCGGCAAGCACGGAAGCTTCCCGTCTGCCTTTGGCCTTGAATACTTCTTCACCAGCATCTCCAAGTTTGCGGAGCGGTTCGGTGGGGTGATCTTCAGCATGACGCCGGAGATGGCAAAGGTGGTATTCAACACACAGGTCCTTGCCATCCGCAACGCTGCCATCCGCGCGCCAAACACGTTTGTCAGCGTCGAGGCGAGACAGGAGATGGAGGCCAAGGCCGCCGCGTTGGACGCGGTCGCCGCGGTGAGATTCGCGCTAGCCCTCCAACGTTGCTTTAAGCGCGGGAGCCGGCTCGTACCCGCAACGCAGATGATGGTAGACACTAGTCTTGGCCGCCTGTCCCACTACGAGTCCTCCTCCAAGCAGCAGCACTTTCTCTTTGTTGAGACACGCGATGTGTACAAGACGCTGAACCATGTCCTCTCGCAGCTATGTATGCCTGTTGCTCTCACGGAGGAGACGGCCCTACTGGTGTGGAGGGACGTGCGTTGCATCCCTGTCGAGGCGATAAGATTAGACGAGCCCCTACAATATCGCGCATGCACGCAGGACACGCAAGCTTTGACCGGCGGCGGCGAACGCGGGCCGACAAACTCGCACCATATTATCCTGTACGAGGCTCTCTGTGGCTCGGCACAGTCCGCCCCATGGTGTCAGTACCGGGACAGCTACGCTGCCGCCTTCCTGCCGATGCTCCACGGTGATTATGCAAGGGCATTGGGCATCTTCCTATCCATATCTACGATTGTCGGACTGGACGCGCCGCTGCGGCCCGCGCAGCAGCAGCAGCAGCAGCAGCAGCAGGAGCAGCACGCCAGCGAGAGTGAACTGCTCAGCACTGGCGACAGTGACCGTGGCAGACGCCACCGCAGCCCAGCCACGGTCACCTGGAAAGACATCACTCTCTCCCACACTGATACCGCCTCAGCTGGCGGCACCAAGCAGCTCGACCGCATGACGGCCATTTGTGCGCGAAATGTAGAGAAGGGCATCACGCTGCCTTATGTGCACACCGTCACCGTCTCCGGCTACATCAAGGCGTCGCCGGACCTTGAGGACACCCTTCCGGAGATCACCACCACCACCACGAACATCACCCTGCTCGACACAATAGCCGCGAAGAAGAAGAGGAGGAGAACGAGGAGGCGGATGGAGGCACCAGCGCGGCGGCGATGCTGCTTCACCCTTGACGGCCTTGTCACCAAGACAAGCCACCCGCGAAGTCTTGTGGGTGCCGCGCTGAGAAGCGTGCCCCGAACCGTTGAGGACGGCTGTGGCTTGCTGTGGAAGCTTTCGCTCGGCCTTGACCACGACGAGCTTACCGAGGCTGGCTACCAGAGAGACCTCACCGCGGCCACGTCGCGTCACCGCATGCTGACTGCCTTTAGTCCCACTACCGGCGCCATCGCGTCGGTGGAGTTGCGATTGTTGAGCGAGATGCCCACGATGCCGACCGGCAACACGAACAACGGCAGCACGACGCTCGCCAATGTGAACCGCGACCGCAGCGACGAGGGCAGCAGCTGCGACACGAGTGATCTCTCTATCACCAGCGCCCCCGCCACAGGAGACTGCGCAGGCGTGGCCGAAGCCGAGGATGGCGCAACACCCACGCTGCGGGCAGCCGATCCTGCCGTTGTGAGCTGCCCCTATCTCTACCACTACCTCGGCCATCTCATCTGCCAGCCCACCACCACCAACATCCTTCTGCTGCTTGGTGAGTACCACCACAACGACACCTTGTCAGAGTACATGAAGCGATTCGGTCGTGCCCTGCCCATCAACTTTGTGGTCTCCGTCAGCCTATCCACCTTGCGCGGCCTAGCGTACCTCCATTCTTGCGGCCGCGTGCACGGCGACCTGCGACCCGAAAACATACTCCTCTCGACCTCGACACATTTGGTCCGCGTGCCTGTGCCTGCTGCTGCTGCCCCCGCGACGACGACGAGCTCCGGCACGACCAAGGCACCGCAACCGGTCCTGAAGCAGGAGCACCGCATCGGTGTGCGGCTGAAGGGCTACGTCCTTGCAGGCACGGAGGGCAGGTACACCACCGCGGGCTCTGCATACGCCCCCCCACGCAACGGCACCCGCGCCACGGTCATCGCCGCCGCCGGCGAGGGCCCGCCCTTGACGGAGGATGCCAAGGACTGCCTGATTGAGCCAGACACCGTGTCATGGGACCTGTTCGGCTTTGGTCTGGTGCTGTTGACGATGCTGCGGCAGCGTCTCCGCTGGGAGGCAGTGGCCTCGCCGCCCGTAACGCCGCAAAACCTCCCCAGCTCCGGGAACAGCGGGGAAGAGGAGGAGGAAGGTACCGAGGAGTGGCTGGCGCGGCTTGTGGCCAAGGGCGGGGGTGCGTTCGCCCGAGAGGTCGGCCGCGGCGCCGTGGCGCCAACTCTGATGAACTGCACGACGCGCAGCTCCCGCGACAGCCTCGCCACCCCCAATGCGGATACGGAAGTGCAAATGACGGAGCGGCTGGCGAGTCTCGCGCTGCAATGTATCTCACCTGCCTCCCAGAAGCACCCCGACCGGGTGTGCGATGCTTTGCGCGCTGTGGAGGAGGTTGCACGAGACCTAAAACCAAAGTCGTGAAAGGGAAGCATCATAGCAAGGGAGGCACGATATGACAAGCTCGTGGTGAGGCCCAACCATGGCTGCTTCCTCGCTCCTGTGTGTGTGGGGGTGTGAGTGCTTTCGTTCCCCTCGCTGCATGGACTTGGGTACCCCCCCCCCCCCCCAGGGGAGGACGACGGTGGAAGAAAGGAGAGGAGAGGAGAGAGGGCGTGATATACAGACAACAATGCCCTCCCCCTCTCTCCTCGTAGTTCCTTTTCTTTGGAAAGAATCCCTTTGACCGACGGGTTTTCAAGCGAGCGTAGGTTCCACTCTTCCTCCCCTCCTCCTCCCCCCTCTTCGTCAAGCGTCTGCCGCCGCGGGTGCGTTCTCTTCAGAGTGGAGTGAACAAGGAATGCGTGGGTGTGCGCTGTCGAGCGTGTAGGCTTCCTCCTCTCCCTCTCGCTTCTTCGCCTGCAACTTGCCTGTATAGTGGCGAAGTTACTCCGTGTCTTTGCTCTGGAAAAGGAAAGCAGGAACAAAGAGAGAGAGAGAGAGAGGAAACGAGTGAGTTGGCGCGGGCCCGACAACGACGAGAAGGAGCTTATCTCGTGGGGGAGGCAAGCAGCACCAGTCGACATATGCGTGCGTTTCCCTTTATGCCTCTCTCTTCTCACCTTCTCCGGTCGTGCGCACTGCCATAAACAACAACAATAGCAACCACCTTAGCCCTTCCACCCACTTCCTTCGCAGTGACCCACCTACTCTTCGATCTCCGGGCATCCACCACCCTCTCACGCCACCCTCTTCCCCCCTCTACACACACCACCCATACCGCACAATCATGTCGCTGACACCTGACAATGATGTGAAGGATTTAGGGATGCAAAGCGCGAACACCGGCACCGGGTCCTTAGCCCCCCCACCGCCGTCTCCGCCCACGCCCAATGCGCAGGAGGGACAGGGTAGCACGAGCGATCCGGCCCGCCGCACCGGGCAGCACGCCAACGGCGACGCGTCGTCTCCGTCCTCGCCACTCTCAACCACACGCCAAGACGTGCGGGATCACGGGAAGGAACACACTGCGGGATCGACCACGAAGGGAGCGGACGCGCGCGGCGCCATGGAGGTAGACAACACCGCCGACGCTAGCCAGGCATCAGAGCCGCGGTCATCACCAGTAGCGAGCCATCAAAAGAAATCCTCCATGCGAAGCCAGTCCAGCGGCGGCGGCGGCCAGGACTGTGCGCTCATCGACAGCAAGGAAGGCAGCCCTGCCCGCCCCGACGCCGGCGCCACCTCCGCCCCCACGCAGTCGGCAGCAGCGGCCACCACGCCACCGGTGGTTGCTCTTAGCAGCGAGAAATCGCCAGGGCCCCCTGCCAAAGCCAAGTCCCCATACACCTATAGCAATGCCTCTCCGGATGAGGCGGCCGCAATGCTCGCCCCCTACCTGGACACGTACCAGAAGCGGCAGCAGCAACAGCAACACCGACCGCTCTCCGGCGCCACGCCTCGCTCTCGCCAGCGGTCGCCGACACCAAAGACGGCGCACAGTGCTGGCGGCTACGCTGCGGGCATGAATGTGTCAGCGGGGGCGGCGACCCCTTTTACTGGCGGGGACGCCCTCGTGGCCTACCCCGGCTCTCGCGCCGGCGGTGCGGCGAGCGAGACGGGCAGCTACAGCCCAGGGGGACGTCAGGCAGAGCTGCGAGGCCAACTCATCACCGCCGAGCGCGAGATTGCCGAGCTGCGCGAGGAGTGTGCCCGCCGTGGGATCGCACTCGACACGCTGGAGGCTGCATTGGATCGGGAGCGGGCCACCAGCCAGTCCCTGCGCGACCGCCGCACCGAGGACCTCGAGGACGCCCGTAACGAGCACGAGGCACAGATGAAGCAGCTTCGAGACCAAATTCGCGTACTGAAGATGGTCTCGGAGAGTGCCATGTCCGACAAGGCCAAGACCGCGGAGGAGGCCGCTCGGCGCAAGAAGGAGCTCCTCGCCCTTCTGGAGCGCGAACGGGAGGAGAAGAGCTACATCATGGCCGACTACCGTGAGCAGACGGAGTCGCTCATCGCGGAGCAAGGGAGAGAGATCACGGCACTGCGAGCCGCGCTTGACAAGGTGAAGGAGGACTACGACCGACTTGCGGCCGAGCACGAGCAGGCCCTCAACACCCGCGACGGCCTTGGTGACCAGGTAGAGGAGCTGAGAACGCAGCTCGACAGGGAAAGACTGGAGGCAGCGCGCAGGCTCAAGGAGGTGCAGGACCGCCTCACTGCAGAAAAGGATGCCCTGCGGGAAGAGCTCGACGGGCGGCAGGACGAGCAAGCCAAAGCCAGCGCCGCCGCACAGGCCAAGCAGCAAGATCTGAGCGACCAGCTCCAGCGCGCACAGGAGAAGCTGGCCAAGCTGGAGGAGGAGCACAAGCACGGCGTGGAGGGGCTGCGCCAGACCTACCGCAAGGCTGTGGAAGGTCTGGAGAAGGAGCTGGAGGCCGCCAAGGCATTGCGCGAGCGCCAGGAGGAGGAACACCAGCGAGAGATGGACAAGGCCGCGAGGAGCGAGGAGAAGGCGACAGACGCGCTGCGACAGGCCCTCGAGGAGGCGCGCAGGGAGAAGGAGTCCGCCATCGCGGATGGCTACCGGCAGCGCGAGGAGCTACAGCTGCAGCACCGCACCCGCCTCGCCCAGGCACAGAGCGCCGCGGACAACGCTGCCAAGGAGCTGGCGACGGAGCGTGGCGCGCGGAAGGACGCCCAGGCCGAGGTCGAGGTGCTGCGCGTCCGCACGGATAACCTGGAGCAGGCGGTGCAGGGCCTCAGCCGCGAGCTCGAGGATGCGCAGGTGGCGGCCCGCACCAAGGAGCGCGCGAGCGAGGCAGCTCACCAGGCCGAACTGGAGGAGGTCAAGGCCAAGGCACGCGCTATCACCAGCGAACTCAGCTACGCACAGCAGCAGCAGCGCCAGCAGACCCAGGAGATACAGAAGCTCAAGGAAGACGTCGCGGCCAAAGGTGCCGCACTGGAGCAGGCTCGGGCCGCCTTGCGCGACGTGGAAGCGCGGCTGGAGGCTGAGATGGACAAGCAGGCCGATGTCCACGCAGCGCGGGAGGCGGAACTGGAGCAGCAGGGCGAGGAGCTCAAGGCCGCCAACACCGCCCTTGAGTCCGAGCGCGTACGGCTGGAGCGTGGCCTGAAGGATGCCGAGGCCCGCCTCCAGTCCGTTGCCCGCCAGGCAGAGCAGGAGCGCGCCGCGCTGGAGGACACGAGTCGCCAGCTGAGCGACGCCTGCGCGGCGGTGGAGGACTTGCGTCAGGCTCTCACCCATGAGAAGAACCGCAGCGCCGGCCTCGAGGACCAGAAGCGCGATCTTGCCAGAGAGCTGCAGGAAAGCCAACTGCAGAATGATGAGACGCAGAACACGGCGCGAATGCTGGAGCGCAAGCTGCAGGAGGCGCTACAGGACCAGCAGCGCCAAGCGAAGGCCAGCGATGGCAAGCTGGCGGAGGTGGAGCAGCGGCACAGGGCTGAGCTGGCTGCCGTCCGCATGTCAACGGAGCAGGCACGAGGGGAGCTAGCGCGCGCGAAGGAGGCGCTGCAAAGTAGGGAGGCCGCTCTGCAGGACCTGCGCGAGGAGATCAACCAGCTGCACCGCGAGGCCGCCCTGCGCGAGGGCACGCTCTCGGAGGAGCTCGAGGACAGCAAGGAGGCCCACGAGGAGGAGATGCGCCGCATGGACGAGCTGCTCAACGGCCTGCGCGCCGACCTTGCCAAGACGCAGGGACTCTGTGGTCAGTATCAGCGTGAGCTTGCCCAGGTACACCGCAACGCGGATGGCCGGTATAGCGACCTGGAAGCTGCCCTGGAGGAATCCGAGGCCGCGCGCGGACGTTTGCAGGACGACGCCAAGTACCGCGAACAGCTCAACCAGGAGCTGCAGGGCACAGTGCGGCTGCTGACGTCGCGACTGGGTGCCCACGAAGAGGAGCTGAGACGCATGCAGGAGGAGCTGACGGAGACGAGCAAAAAGGTGCAGGATGCCCACACGCTGATTGGCCGCAAGGACGCCTCCATTGGCCAACTCACCGCCAGGCTGCGGGTGTATGAGTCCCGCGGGGGCATGTTGTAGGCTCGTCCCCGTCTTTGGAGAAACAAGAAGGAGAGAAGAAAGAGGAGGAGGAATAGCACGTTGCCCTCCTCGACATGATTTTTTTTTTTTTTTCTTTGGGTGTGCGTGGCTGGCGGTTTCTTTCTTGCTGCGCCAACCACGTCCATAGACACCGTTCCTAGAGGGAGGGAAGAGCGAAGGCGACCCTAGGTCGTTTCCTCGTCTAGTCGGGTGCAGGACGCATCCCTCTTCCCACCCCTTCTTGTCGTCCTGATGCGCGTGCCTCAGAGCGGCATCTCTCTCTCTCTTCCGTTCTGCCGTTGCGTTACATGTCGCTTCCCCCCCCCCGTGTCTATTCCGTCTCTTCACTTTGCCATCCCCTCCTCTTCCTCCTCCCCTCCCCTCGCTCCCACCGGAGAATCACCGGGGGCATAGAAAGAGAGAGATGGAGAGGATACACAGGTCTGTGTCATCTCCAAAGCCCTAGCGCTCGGTTCAGCGTGGGCCGCACAACCAACACGAGAAAAGAGAGAGGCAACCCATGATGGACGTATCCCCCTTTGTTGGCGGCAGGGTGGGTGGTGGTGGCCGTAGCAGGAGTGACAGGAGTGGCATGTACTGGGTACATCCGCACCTAGCAGCTCCGCGCGCCGCTCCTTCTTTCCCGGGCGGCGAGTCGCCACATACACACACACACACACAAGGTTTTGCATGATGCGATGATGCGTCTGGCTCTGGAGGCGTGTACCACCCCCAGCACTTCGTTTTCGTCCTTCCTTCCGCCCCCCTCTCTTCGCTTGTCCTGCTGCCTCTCGGGACATACACGCAAACCAAAAAAAAAGGAAAGAAAAAAAAAAAAAGCAGCAAACAACAGCACATCCATTCGGCTCTCCGTCTAGTTCCATATTCTCTCCCTTGTGTTTCTGTTCCTCTTCCTTTCTTCCTTCCTCCTGCTCAACCACTTTTGCCGTCCCCCTCCGCCGTGATTCCTCGGGTCACACAGAGATCCTTGTTTTTTGTTTTGTTTTGCCGGTGTGTGTGTGTGTGCGCGCACGCTAACAGGGCATTCTCTGAGCGAGTGAGTCACATTGTAGGGTAGGCAGACCGGCACAGGAGGAGGAGAGAGAAAGAGGGAGACCACACTACCGCTGTTGGTGTCTCCAGCCCTCTCTCTGTGTGCTCGCGGACACTGCATTCGGAGGAGAAGCATCTCATCTTTTTTCATCTTTTTGTTGTCCTTCACTTTCCTTCTTTTACTTTCCTTCCTTCGCATTACCAAAAAGCAAGAAGGGACAACACCCGCAACAGTGACACGAAGTTGCGACGACAGCCGGAGTTCCCCCTTCCCCTTTGCATCCCCTCACACACACACACACAGAGGGACATCGCCCAAGACTTTTGCGTGACTTTCTCTGCTCTTCTCGTCATGTCGACCGCGGGCCGCTATTCCCACATCAGCAAGCTGGGCGAGGGCACCTATGGCTGCGTGTACCAGGCGACAGAGCGCAACACGGGCCGCATCATCGCTTTTAAGCGCATGACGATGTCGACGGACGACGAGGGCGTGCCTGGCACGGCTATCCGCGAGGTTTGCCTCTTGAAGGAGCTCCGACATAGCAACATTGTGAGCTTGTACGACGTGCTCTTTGACGCCCCCAAAATCACACTAGTCTTTGAGCTTTGCGACTGCGACATGAAGCAGTACCTCGAGAGGCGAGGCCCCGGCCGAGGGCTAGACCCGGAGAGGGAGGTCGGCCCCGCGCTGAAACAAATGTTCACCGGGCTCTACTACCTTCACAGCCGCAGCGTCGTGCACAGGGACCTGAAGCCGCAGAACATCTTCTTCAACATTCGCAAGCCCAAGTACCTCAACCTCGACGGCGTCTGGGGTGCCAGCGAGCTGGACGAGGCCGCTGCCGCCTCCAACAGCGTCAACGGCAACGGCAACTTGTCGACGAACCCGTACTCTATGCAGGACGACGGGAGCAGCGCCGGCGCCCCCCAGCTCATTGCGAAGTTGGGCGACTTTGGGCTCGCGCGCGGGGAGAACATACCCGTGAAGAAGTACTCGCACGAAGTAGTGACGCTGTGGTACCGCAGCCCGGACGTCCTCATGGGGTCTGCGCTCTATTCCTTCCCCGTCGACATTTGGTCCATGGGGGCCATCTTCTTCGAAATGGTCACCGGACGCGTGCTCTTTGGCGGGAGGAACGAGGACGATCAGCTACTGCGCATGATGCGCCTGCTGGGCTCGCCGACGCGTGCGACGTGGCCGTCCATGCACACGTACCCGGGGACCACCGATAGGATCGAGCGCGTCGCCGCGTTTGTGACAGCGCAGCGCCAGGACGAGCGTGTGCGGAAGCAGCGGCTGGCGCAGGCGGCCGCCGCACAGAACGCCCGCTCCCGCACAAGCGGCTCGGCCCAGGCCCCCCTGCCACGCCAGACGCAGCAGGGGAACATCTTCAGCTTCACCGAGTACTGCCTCGAGCACGAGGACGACACGACACTGCGGGAGAACGCGAACAACGCCCGCACCGCGGCCAACTCACTGCGCCTGCCACCCGCGCTGTGGTTCCCCAACCCGCTCTTTGACGACTACATGGTGGAGTCCAAGTTCCACCAAGCCGTCGGTGATGCCGGGGTGGAGTTCCTGCGCAAGTGCCTACGGTACGAGCCGGCTCACCGCATGACCGCTGGCGAGGCGCTGGCGGACCCGTTCCTGCGCGACGTCAAGACGCCGTCCATGTCCTACCTGGACCAGATGATCACGCAACTTCAGCAGAAGCTCAACAGCGAGGGCCTGTAGAACTCCGCTTTCTCTTTTGTGTGTGGAGTTCTGTCGTGTTTCTTCCACTGGTGCCCGTACCCCTCTCTCGTCTTCTCACCCCCCCTCCGTTCGTCCATCTTCTGATCGATGCAAAGTAGCGCCTGTCCCCTGCCGTCGAACCCGCATTCCTTCTTCTCCTCCCCTTCCCTTCGCTGGAGGGCGTGTGGCTCTCTCCTGTGCTCTCACACCGGGGAGGGTGACATTCCTCCCCCCCCCCCTCAATCTTCCCCCGCCGCGTTCCCCTATTCCGGCCCTCCTATGTAAATAGCGACCCTGTACAGTTGAGCCACTTCACTCTTTTGTTATGACAACTTCTATTTACTCCTTTGCACCTGTGCACACGTCTCTCTATCTCTCTTATGTCTTTCCCTGTGTTTGTGCGTGTTGGAGGGAGTTCGAGAGTGTGGGCGTGCGAGGGAACGAGGATCAATGAGAGAGGAGAGGAGAGGAGAGTCTCATGCGATAGGAAAGAGAAAAGAGGAGGAAAGGAGCCGCCATGGCACACCACCCGCACCCACGCGCACAGACATGTCTGTCGATACATCACCAGCAAAGGGGGAACACCATTCTTCATTTCACGTTGGCCATTTCCCTCTCATCTATTTTCATTCCTCTTAGAGGGCACTTGAAGGATCGTCAGGCGGCGCTTCTCCTTCGGTTTCCTTCGACTCCCTCCCCAATGTGAGGGGTCTCCCTTGAACTGGGTGGTGCACCCCCTTACTTTCCATCCCCCATCACTTAGTTTTTGTCATTATATTATCTTGTTATCACTACGTCCATTCTACTGTTTTCCGCCTCTCTCTTCTTCTCATGTCTTTTGAACACCCACACACCATTTCCCCCCCTCCCTCCCTGACGAGAGAAAAGCAAAGGAGGTATAGCGAAGCACACAAATAGTAGTATGAGCTACATGTGGGGCCGACTTGCCCCTTTCCTCTCCGCTTCGTCGATAGGAAGAGCTATTTTTTTCCCCCCTTTTTCTTTCCCTGTTCCATCATCACTGTCCTTCTTCGGAGGTTCCCCATCGCTCACGTGCTCCTCCATTCCTCCATACCTGTCTCCTCGTTTACTCCCCTCCCTCGTGTTGCACGAGTGCACACAACACGTTCTAGCCAATCCAGAAAGAGAGAGGGGAAGGAAAGGAGTCTGGCGCGTACTCGCTGCACCCCCCCCCCCCTCCTCTCTTGCCTCCTCCCCTCCCCCCTTGCTGTTGAGCGTCGCAACAAAAACTAACCAATCAACCGACAACAGCGACACCCACCCACCCCACAGCCATCCACCCCAAGGCATAGGAATGGCTAATGGGGCAGCAGTGCACGCACCACCACCACTACCAGGTGATCGCAGAGGGAGAGGATGCAGGGAGGCACATGCGAGGGAGGGACGGGTGCTGCCAGCTCTTCTGAGGGGGGACAGCACCACGAGACATCCTTTCTCTGGGTTCATTTGGCCACAACTATGCAAACCAGTTCCCGCGCTCATCTTCTCCTTCTCCTCTCTGTATGCACCTCGCGGGACAGCACGACCGTGTTGCGCATTACCTGCGAGTGTCATCTGATAGGACTCTCCCCCTTCCCCCTTCCCCCTTCCCTCCTTCCCTCACCCAAGCGGGGGTACCTCCATAGGAACGTACAGCTCTCTCCCTCAGCTGTGTGCCTTCTCAGCGTTGCACGCGCGCGTCCTGCTGCTACATTAACTACTCTTTCCCTTCTTCCCGCCTCTTCTTTCACTCCTCTCCGCCCGCGATTGGCAAATACTCCCCGCTTCCCCACATTGCCTCTCTCGGGCTCTCCAACCCGGATCGCGAGCGTTGAAAGGGCTCGACATGTTCGCCGTACCCCACCCAAAGAAAGATCTCGAGGATGCTGTTCGTGTCCCGGTGCGCACGGGAAGCGGCTTACCGCTGACACGCCGCGCGCGGCAGCAGCGACGGGAGCGTCGAAACGCCATCATCGGCTTCGTTGTTCTCATGGGGATCTCACTTGTCCTATTTATCGTCAGTGTCTTCAACTCATCCGGTCCACCGCCGCCAGCGCCGCTCTATGAGGTGCCATCCGAAGAGCCTCAAATTGGCGCGAGCCTCACCACAGCGTCGAATGCCGGGGAGACCCCAACGCTACCGCGCGAAGAGAGCACCGCGGCCCCAACCGGCGGGGATCCGTCACCGACCCAGACACAACAGCAGCAGGAAAGCCTCTCAACGACGATCCCTTCAACAGTACAGACCTCGGCCACCCCCACCACCACCTCGGCCACCCCCACCACCATCACCACCTCAGCCCAGAGCAACGGTGCGCTACTGCCGGATGACGTGGGCCTCCTCCCCAACACGGAGCCGCCATACAAGAACCCGTTCGACCCCGACGACAGACGTACTGCCCGCCCCGAGCCGCAGTTCTCAGACATCTTCCGCCAGCACGAGTCCGGCGAGGTGGAGCCAGAGGAACCGCAGGTGGTGCCCGGCCTCACCGTACACCGCAGGACATTCACGCCTGAGGAACTGCTCGAGCGCTTCGGGGATTCCGCCATAGTCTACAGCTTTGTCAACGGCACCGAGCTGAACCATTACTACCGCAAGCTCTTCGCACTTGCATGCACCAGAGAGATCATACAGACGGAGAGGAGCTTCTACGAGGCCGTGATGAAGCTACCAGATTCCGCGCCAGTCAACACCGACGACGCCGATGCCGGCGGTGGCGGCGACGATGCTACCAAGAAGCGGGAGATCAGGGCCATGTACACCGCCACGCCCATCGCCTGCCGCCCAGTCTTCTACAAGAGGGTGGTGGGGAACACCACAGCGGCGCTGCTGGAGACGATGCGGGCGCTGGCGAAGCCCGACGGCCGCGACCGCGAGACAGACGAACTCAAGCACAGTCTCCGCAGCGTGGAGCAGCACATCCGCTGGCACCGAGGTAAGGTCACCATGGTGTCCCCGGGCCATCACCCGCTCTGGATGGACGGCGCCAAGGGCTTCCTCGCCGGCTCGTGCGGCGGCGACGTCGTCCGTGCGCAGAGGAGCAGGGGCGTCCATCTGCGCATGACAACGGTGCACCAGGACGCCATCATGCCCTACGGCATGCGGCTCACGGTCGACACGAACTCCATCGAGCCCCACCTCTGGCGTGTAAAGAACATCACACCGGTGCACTTGTACTACAACGACGACTACTTTGTCAACCGGGACGTGAGCATCACGGACATCTTCAACGAGTACGGCGGCACCATTGTGCGAACCGAGAAGGGCATTCTGCGCCGTGGCATCCGTGCCAAGACGCCATCCGGGACCTGGGGCACCGGCGTGCGTCACACCCACCTCTTCAACATCATCGAGCTCGACGCTCGCCACGAAGACTACCTCCCGGAAGGACTGATAAAGCTGTGGCAAACGATGGGGCGCTACGAGACAGTCTCCCCGCAGGAGCAGGCAGCCGGGATTGGCGCTGTGGTGGACAGGGACCTGGGGGCCGAGCGACGCGTGACACCACGAATCCCCCCTTTGGAGACCTTTGTTGACATCTCCCTTGCGCATCAGCCGGAGCAGATGGTCGATGTCCTGCAGCCCCGTCGCTGGCGCCGCTACGCCACACACGCACCGTTTACGTACTGCACAAACATGTGGCGCTACTTTGAGAAGCGCTACGAGCGGGAGTTCGCCTACAACGCCTTTCACCACCGTACGCGACATCCTCAAGGCATCTATACGCCGTTTGTCTACAACGCGTTCATCATGGCACGACCATGGGCCGGGTCGCCCAAGTACTTGCCCTATCTCATCCAACTGGGTGCCAGCCGTATACCCAGCTCCGGTGTTCCGGCACCACATGTGAACATTACCCTGGACAACTTTGACGGTTGCGGCCCCGCCACCCTGCGCGGCGGCTACCTCGCATCCGAGTGCGTCTTTGCCAAATTCCTTGACAACATGACGCTCAACTACGCACTGATAGATCGCCTCGACCGGGAGACCCCGCTGTACTTCAACATCAACGCGGGCTTCAGCAGCAATGAGGCTTCCGACTTGCTGCGACAATTTCTTGGTCGCAGATTCCGGGTCCCCATTTACCTCGAGCGCGGCGTGCCGCCTGTGAGCGACGAGGACCGCGCGCTGCCG
>JASAOB010002675.1:0-38252 GCA_030849825.1 Herpetomonas tarakana | reverse complement strand
GTGCTGCTGTGGCGATGGCTTGCCCTTCACTTTCACTAGACGGGGCAGCGAGATTGGGGTGGGCAGTGTCCTCGTGCGGCGCGGCGGCCTCCGCTACGGCGGCATCCACGTGCTTGGCCATTGTACTGGCGTTGTTGCTGCTGTTGTTGGTGTGGGTGGTGGTGCTCGTACTGGTGGTGCTGCTGCGTTGCTTGTGTATGGGTACGGGTGGTGGGCGGCCTGCGTGACTGTGGTTGCTCACAGAGCTGCTGTGCCGACTGCCGGGACGGGTGCTGGGGTGTGAGGTGCCTCTGACGGAGGCTGTTGTGGCGTCTTCGGCACTGCTGCTGCTGCGCGCACTGCAGCTGCGGGTGCCGTGCTGAGTGTCAAAGGCCTCATCCGCGAGAGGGTGTGTGCTGTGCTTGGGCGAGGACGCCGTGGAGTGCGTGCTTGGCGTGTTGGTCCGGCTGTGGGCAGGGCCGACACCGCTCACCACGGTGGAGTGTGGCAGCAGCGCGGAAACGCTGGGCCGGGCGGTGCCCGGCTCGCCTCTCTTTCCAGAGGGAAATGTGCTTCCCATCATCTGCTGCAGGTGCCTTGCGATGTCGTTCAACGTACTCTCCACCGTGACGAGCTCTTGGGTGCTGACCTGCACCGCGGACGACGACCGCTGACACTGCGCTGCGGGCAGGTGGGCGGTGGAGGGGTGCGTGAAGGAGCCGCCACCACTCGAGCTGGCCTGGTACAGTTGCGGCGAGCCCCACTGCGTGCTCGTGTGGCTCGCGGAGTCCATCATCAGGTTTTTTCCATGCCACTGCCGCTGCTGTTCGTCAGGGATGTTGGCGGTGCTAGTGGGGGCGGGGAGAGAGTATGGCTCGGCCGCGGCGCTGTCGCCACTGCTGAACGCGGTGCCTGTGCTGAGGAAGGGCACTGGCGTCGTGCCTACGGCGGACGAGATGGCGGGGAAGTCGCCCGACAGGGCGGAGATGAAGTTCGTTGACGGTGCCGTGAAGCTCTCGTCATCGGATGGCACGTTGCCGCCAACGACGTTCGCATGGCTGTGGTGGCGGAAGATAGGGTTACCGAGGACAGCGGCGTCGAGCCATCGGGTTGCGACGGGCTGCGTCGCCACAACGGCGGCTCCGCCAGTGGTGGGGAAGTTGCCGCTCGCGCGGCTGAGCGGTGTGTCTAGCGAACCGCGCGAGAGACTGCCTATGCGGTTGTTGGATCGCAGCACCGCCGCAAGCATCGCCGCTGACACACCCGCGCCAGCTGCTTCGCTCGCGCTCCGGTTGCTTTCTGCGCGCACCTCGCTCGGGGCTCGTTGCGCCTGAGCCGAAGCCTGGGCGTGCTGCGGCGTGAGAGCGGCAGGGGCGGCGCAGTGGTCCTGCGTGTGGCCGTCGGTGGTTCCTGTCTGGCTGCGCGTCTGTGGGCGGGAGGAGTAGCTGTCGCGCGCGTTGCCCAGGAGCCCTGTCCGGTGCGAGGAGCTCGTGTTTATCGAGTTCGCCAACGGCCCGGTGAGGTCTTCAATGCGGAAGAAGGATCGATTGGACAGCTTGTCGTGCGCCTTGCGAAGCTTTCGCGCGATCTTCAGCCGCACGTCGTTGATGTCCTCGATGCCGTGTTGGAGCGTGGTGTCCATTCGGTGCGCGCGCCTCCCGCGGCGGCCGACATCCTTGCCAGAAGCTGACGAACTCGTTTCGGCTGAGTCCGCCGGGGACGAGCTGCCAGAGCTACTGCCGGAGCGGCTGCTGCTGCTGCTGCTGCCACCACCAGAGCTGCCTCTGGACGTTGTGCCGCCGCGGTCCACCTCGACCGCGTCGAGCAGACGAGAGGAGGACACTGTGGTCGGGGTGTTCGTGGTCCAGGATACAGGATCTGCCGCCTCCCCAGAGGCACAGGCTGGGATGGTGGGGAGCGGACTGGGACTTCGCGCGCGCTCGCCGCCGCTGCTGCTGCTCCGCGCGGGGTTCCCGTTCTTGCCGCCGTGGTGGCCCGTTGACATGACAGTGGCGCCGCCCGCGAACGTGCTCATTCCCATAGGGAGCTGCGGCGCGCCGGAGCGGGTCAGGTCGAACTCTTCGGCATTCGCTGAGGTTGATGTCGCCTCCACGCGTGTCTCGCGATCCGTCGCGCTTTGCCGCCTCGGTCTGGTACCACCGTCATCGCCGGGTACTGTAGTAGCGGCGGCGGCATCGAGGTTTGGCAGGGAGGAAAAGCTGTCGTGCTGCTCCGTGACGGCGCGGATGTGGATGCTCCGCGTGGAGGTCATCTGCGAAATAGAGAAGGAGACGCTGCCCGCCTCACCGGAGTTCTGCGGGTCCGCCGCCGCCGTGAGAGGCGGGGAGACCGGCAGCGGCGTGGGCACCGTCCACAGCTGTGTCGACGTGTTGTCGCGACTGCTGCTGACGGTGGCGTTGTTGCTGTCGTTCTGGGTGGTGCTCTTGCGGCTGCCGGCGCCACGATGCCGATTCGTGTTGGCGTTGTTCGTGTCAGGGTGGAGCCGCGTCTCGCTTGGAGCGGCAGCGAGGTTCTGCATCAGGTCGTTGGCGGCGTTGTTGAGGACCTCGTCCATGTTGGCCCCCATGAAGCTGACGTTCCTGGTGAAGCTTGCGTTGTGAAAGAAGGACATGTTCTGGTTCAAGTTGGCCGCGCTGAGGGGCTGCGCCGCTGCGGAGGCCAGTGCGGCGCTGACCACGGAGCTCAGGCTCTTCCCTGTAGCGCTGAGGTCCGTGCCCCCTCCTGCGCCGCCAACGGAGGATGGGGCCGGCGCTGTCGCGGTGCTGACCGAGACCGCTGCCGCGCCTCGCCCGAGGGAGCTGGCCGCTAGCAGCGGCGTGAGGCTCGTGTTCGACACCCCCGCCGGCCGTCGCGTTGCCCGCGGGGACGGCTCACTGCCTCCCGCAGCAACGGCGGCTGTTGGGGCGGCAGTGGTGTTGCGCCTGGCGGGACCCTCCTCCTCGCGCCGCGAGCCCATGCGGCGGTTGCCGTCCGCGGCCTCCTTCCCCGTTGTAGGATGCGCCATATCCGATGACTCGTTGCCTTCGATGGACACGGAGGGAGGGGAGGAGGTCGCCTTCTTCGCCACCTCCTCCTGCGTTGACCCGTCCCCATCCGCCTCGTGGGACGAGGCGGCGGAGGAGGAGGCGAAGAAGGCGGCCTCGGCTGCTTCGTCATCGCTATCCGCGAGGGCCATGCGGCGGGTCGGGGAGGCCATGTTCATGCGCGGTGCCGAGGCGGCGTGTAGCGGCGGCTTCGACAGCGTCTTGGAGCGTTTCTTGGGTGTGGGGGAGACGTCCTCGGTGCCACCGGATGGCCGCGCCGGCGCGGGGGAGCCGGAGCCGGATGCTCGCGACGAGGAGGACGAGGAGGACTTTGCGCACGCAGGGACTGCACCACCACGTTGCTGCAACGCATGGGCGACTTTGGTGTTTGGCTTCGACTTGTCGCCACCCGCGCCGGGCAGCCTGACCGCCATCATCATGTCTTCGTCTGAGTCACTGCTGCTGCTGCTCTCGTCCTCGTCGTCGCTGCCGCTGCTGCCACGGCCACTTCCCTCTCCCTGGCTGCCCGCTGCCGCCGCCTTTCTCGCGTTCCTCACGTCGCCGTCCTTGCTGGTGCTGGAGGGGGAGCGGGAGCTTTGGAAGAAGTCGCAGTAGTCCCGGCGGTAGGTCTTGTACTTGAGGTCCTTGTGCAGGCGCGCCTCGGCGTCCTCGGGTTCCTCGAAGGCGATGAACTTGTTGAGGACGTGGAGGAGCTGAGCGCGGCGCAGCGCCTGGACGGCGGACTTGGTGTCCTCGTCAGTTGCCTCGCTGAAGACGCTCATCTGCAGGAGCTCGTGGGCGGTGGGCCGGCGCGCAGGATCGGGGTTCAAGCACGCCGAGACAAACTCGACAATGCTCGGCGGCCCGTCAAAGAGCGGAGAGAGGTCTGGCGTGTCGGTGAGGGAGGTGATGTAGTTGGTGAAGCCCGCAGGCCCATTGAAGCGCTTGATGTGCGAGAAGGGCGGCTTGTTCGTGACCATCTCAAGCGCCACACAGCCAAGCGACCACACGTCCGTGGCGAAGCTGAAGCCGATGCGCTGCCCGTCCTCGTCCAGGTCGCCGGCCGCCATGCACTCTGGTGACATGTAAAGAGGGCTGCCTTGCATGTCGTACAGCTTCTCACCATTGCGCAACGTCCGCGCGGTGCCAAAGTCGCCAATCTTGCCCGTACCCTCGTGGCTCAGCAGGACGTTTGCTGTTTTTATATCGCAGTGGACGTAGTGCTGTGAGTGAATGTACGCGAGGCCCTCTGTCACGTCGCGCAGGAGGGACTGGAACTCCTTGAAGGGCAGCTTCCCCTTCTGAGACAGCAGCCCTTGCAGGGTGCCGCCCGCGGCAAACTCCATAAACACGCGAATCACGTTGAGGTCACTGCTCTGCTCGCAGTAGAAGTAGTGGATGATGTTCGGGTGCTGCAGGTTGCACATGGTCGCCACCTCCTCCACGAACATCTCGATCCGCTTGTTGTCCTTGCCCAGGTGCATCTCCTTCACCGCCATCTTGCCTCCCGTGAGCACGTCAATGGCCTCGAAAACTTCGCCGAAGGAGCCCTTGCCGAGGAGCCTGCCGCGCCTCCACGCGCCACGGCTGTTCTTCGCGAGTGTCTCGCGGGCCTGCGCGATGCGCTCGGCCTCGTGCTTGTGTGCGAAGATCTTCTCCTCGGCCTTGTGGATGGCCTGCATCGCCTGCACCGGCGTGCACGGTTTCCTCAGTGTGATGAAGCCAGCCGCGTGGTACGCGGCGGCGGTGACGTCGTCGAAGTTCTTTGCGGTGATGACCACCGCCATGTGCCGGGCCTTCTCTCGCAGCAGGGCGATGGGGTCCTGCGTCGTCAGCGAGCCGATGATGGACTGGTGCAGGTCAATGATGAGAATGTCGGCGACGCCGGTGAGGCGGTCGATGTCGGGCAAGGAGTATGCAGGCAGCACCGCATGGCGACGCTCCCACAGGTACGAGCAGAGCATGTTCCGGTGTGCAGGGGTGTCCTCGGCAACAAGCGTCGTGAAGTTGTACGCGGGCTGCAGCGTGGCTGCTGCTGCGGGCTCTGCCAACAGGGGAGCATCGGAGGCGGCGGCGTTGACATCGGCGGTGGTGGCCCCGAGGCCAGCGCAGGAGGTGCTTGCCGAGGACGTGGGGTGCGCGTTGCTGATGCTCTCGGCTACAGAGGCGTTTTCGGCCTCCTCGGCGCTCGCGGGGATGAACGGGATGAGGAAGAACATGTTCGAGTCGTTATCGTTTCGCTGCACCCGCATGGTGCCGCCCTGCTCCTCCACAACCTCGCGCACGCGGCGGAGCTGCTGCTTCTGCGAGTACGTCAGCCGGTTCTTGTCCTTTTTCCGTTCCTTCATCAGGTCCACATCGCTGCCGCCGCCGCCGGTGCCTCCCTCCTCTCCCGTGGCCATGGTGCTCCGGCTCTTCTCCTTCTCCTCCTCGCCGCTGAGCTGCTGCGTGGTGAGCTCCGTCAGCGGCATCTCGAGAATGGGCACACACTCGGGCGAGAAGCCCTCGCCGTCCACGTTGAAGTTCACGACGAGGAACTCGAGGCCGTTCTTCTCCATCAGCGTCACGGTGATCGTGATGAGTGAGGCTTCGGCGACGCCGATGCACGTGCCCATGGCGAAGCGCAGGCACTCCGGCAGCAGCTCCGCGTCCAGGTAGGCCCGCTCCGTCTCCAGACCTTCAAAGCGCTGGCGCACCCCGAGGCCTTTGTGCACGCACTCGGCGCCAAAGTCCATCATGACCTGCCCCACCATCTGACGAATGTTCACCACCCGCAGCTTCTCCGTCGACATGGTAAGTGCGCGATACGTGGCCTCGTAGCTGTTCACTGCGTCCGCCACGAGCTGCAGGCGATCCTCGTACGTGTGCGTGCCATCGGCGAGGATGGCGCGGAGCTGGCTGGCGAGCCACTGCGACGGGTCCACAATCTGGTGCGGGCACTGCTTGATTTCATCTCCGAACGCGAGCACCATGTCGGCGCCATCCTCGCCAGACGACACCAGCGGCGGGATGACGCTCAAGCGCACCACCGCTCGCGTCAGGCCGTCGCTGCGGGCGAAGGTGTATTTGCGGTGCTTCCCGAGACTCGCATCGGCAAAGAAGCCGTCCACGTCGCCGGCGTAGCTGCGCGCGTCGCTGATGGCCTGGTACATGACCTGCTGATCGTGCGACTCCAACAGGAAAGAGTAGATGTTCTGCCCCACCACCTCCTCCGCGGTGTAGCTGGTGAGCTTGGCCATGTTGTCATTCCACGACAGCACGACGCCGTCCTCGCGGAGGCCAAGGATGATGGTCTCGTTGCTCGTGTTGATAGGAAACAGGGGAAAACGAAAGAGCAGCGGGTTCTCGCCGACATCGGCACCCGCCAAGGATACACTGAGCTGCTGCTGCTGTGTCGAGATGTTGCCGGCGCCGGCATGGATCTCGTCGGCGGGGGTTGAGCCCATCCTTTCCTTGTCGTCGAGCAGGTCGGCAGTGGTAAAGTGGGTAAGGAGGGAGCGCTTGGCCGGCAGGATGATCTCCCCGCGTGGATCGAGGTCCGTCAGCCCAACGCCCTCCCCGTTCCCAGTGCGATTGCCTTTGTCGGTCCCGTCGAGTGTGGCCCCCTCTCCTCCTCCTCCTCCTCCGCCTGGGGTCGCCACACGGCGACGCCGCTTCCGCTGTGAGACGTCGCCGGCGCGGCTGATCTCGCTGCGCACGCTGGCGTCTGCCACCTGCTTCAGGTAGTAGCTCTCGTAGGTGGAGCTTGTGGCTACGAACTCCTTCAGCCGCTCCTGGATGGGACCGAGAATCATCTCGAAGTGTTGCCGGCTGATGCACGCCGTCACGAGGCGGCGCGAGGCCACGACGACGTCGGCCACGGTGAGGTGGTTGAAGAGAAACTCCAGCTCGCCAACGACGTCGCCGGTGCGCAGACGCACCACCTCCACCTTCTTCCCCTGGTTCCGGCCAATGACCTTCACCTCGCCCTCTACGATGAAGTACAAGTGAGTGCCCTTGGTGCCGAAGCGGATGACGTACTGTCCTCTGCGGAAGGCCTTGGTGGCCAGTGCCTCGGCGATCTTCATCCGCTCGTAGTCGGGCAGGCACTTGAGGAAGGGCACCTGCCGCGTGAGCTCCTCGTACTTCTGCCGCTTCTGCAGCGCGCCGGTCATGACGGCGTGGCGGTAGGACTCCTCGTCGAGGGTGTAGATGGTGCACCGCGTGATGCAGCGGATGGTGGCGGCGCACTTGGCCTGCTTGTACATGAGCTCGAGCTCGCCAAAGACGCCGCCGAGGCCGACGCCGCCAATGACCTTGCCGTTTTTGATGGCCTCGCAGCTGCCCTCCGTGATCAGAAAAAGGCAGTCGCGCGTGTCCTGCCCTTGCTCCAGCACGCACGCCCCCGCTGGATACGTTTCTCTCTCCATGGCCTGCACCACCTCCTCCACATCCTTCTCCTCCAAGTTGGCAAAGAGGTGGCATCCCTTCACGACATGTCGGAGCTGGCGCTGCTCCGCGGCGGACTTGGGGACCACCCGTGGGACATACTGACGCACCGCGCCGAGTGCGCACGGCGCGGCGGACACCGCCACACGTCGCCCCTCCCTTCGAACCACATCCGGGATGTTTGCGACGGCGCCGCCACCCTCAAGCGGGTCTACCATCATTTGGTTGACGCTGCTGCCACCACCGTCTTCGTGGTCGGTACCGCCGTCGTCGTCGCCGTCGTCGTCGCCGCGTGCCTCCCGCGACAGACTGCCATGGCGCTCCGGGCGAGAGGAGTAGGTGTCGGTACCTGCGGCGTCGCTCGCAGAGTTGGTGTTGGCCTCGAACACGGTATTGAAGAGATTGAGGCCTAGCGCGGCAGCACCCAGGTGACTGCGGCGGCGCATGGTGGCCACCGGCGAGGTGGACCGGTCGTCGTCCGGGAAGGACGAAGCAGCGCCGTCAACACCGTCAGAGCCCTCGGTGGTGAGGGAGACGGCGGAGTACCGGTGACTGCGGCGTGCACTGTACGGGTACGTCTGGCCTCCTCTCGCGCCGCTTCCGCCGCTGGTGGCGTTGCTGCTGAATCCGGCAGCAGTAGCAGTAGCAGTAGCAGTAGCAGCAGCAGCAGCGGCGGCGTTCTGCTGCTGCACCGTCTGGTGCTCCAGCTGCGTGCGCAGGATACTCTCTTCAATGTTGAGAGGCACGGAGGCGGACCCAACGCTGCTGGTGCAGCGCTTGTGAAAGGAGTGGCCGCCGAAGCCTTCCATGCCTCTGTTGTTGATGCTGGAGCCCGTGACAGCGGTGCTCTCCGACACCGTCGTTGCCGGACTCAGACGGGAGCTGATGCCCTCATCCCCGTCATGGTTGCTGTGCTTGGGTGATGCGTTTCTCTCGAGCTCCTTCGCGAGGCGCACGAGGGTGTCCTCCCTGTCCACGTTATCGAGCAAGCTGATGATATGCTCCTTGAGGTAGTTCTTGCTTTCCACCGGCCGCAGCAGGCTTGCGAACTCGGCAAGCGCCATGGACGCGTTGGACAGGAGCGGGGGCTCGTCAAACTCCTTCTGGCAGCAGGTGCTGCCGGCGCTGTTCGTGGTGGGAGGAAGTGGAATCCCACCGGGGCCGGTGGGGGTGGTGTCCGTGGCGCTGCCGCCGCTGGCGGTGGTGTCCGTCATATTGTCCAACGGTAAGTCCTTCTTTTGAGCCGCCGCGGTGCCCCCGGTGGACGGGACCGTGAACTGCGCCGAGAGGGTGGAGGAGACGTGGTGCGGGAGGTGGGTAACCGCGGTGCCGGTGGACGGGGAAGTCCCCTCGGTCGCTTCCACGGGATTGTTGGGGGTCTGCTCCATCGATCCGCGTGCGCTCTCTCGGGAGGGGGGGGGGGGTAGCAATTGTTTGATGATGTGGTTCAACGGAACCAAATGTACGGCAACAGCAACAACAGGAATTGCTTGCTCGTGGTGAGCGCCAGAGACGTCCAGGACGGGGTGGGTGGGTCACTTGACGTAGTAGATGAGAAAGGGATGTAGTGTAGGTAACAGAAGCCGCAACGACAGGAAAGCAGCAAAGAGAGTAACGAATGGTAATGATACGAAGACGAAAGCAGGCAGTTGTGCTCGCCACTGCCGTTGGAAGAGGATCGCTGCGATGCGATGCGTTGTCGAGGGGTCGTGTGCCAGAGCAGACAACAAGGCCAACTTCCTTCTTGAGAGGAGAGGTGGAAGAGCAATACTGTAATCAGCCAGACAGAGAAGAAGGGGAAGGGAGAGGATAGTGCACTATGACACGCGCGGTAAGAGTATCCACATGGCTTGCAGAGAAACAACTGTCCCCCAACCCTTCCATGCCCTCCCACCGTCACTTCCTCCGCACGACCCTTTGCAGGAATCAGGGGGAGGGGAGGAGGAAGGCAGTGGAGGTATCCGCTGTGGACACTCTCTATGTGAATCCCTTCCCCTCCTCCTCCTCCCTCACTCCGCTTCACTGCTCATATCCGACCTTCATCCTCTCTCTCTCTGAGCCTCTCGTGTGACTTTTCTGTTTTTTTTTTTTTTTTTTTTTGATAGAGTGGGGAAATAAATAGGAAGAAGAAGAGAGTGCGGAAAGCGTGCAAGAAAAGCTTTGGGGGAGTCGCGTGGGTGTCTCAGAAGGGAGAGGAAGGCTGAGGAGGGGGATCGCGAGGCGTGCCACCGCGCGGCTCCGGCATCCGAGGAAAGAAAGCTGGCTCTCGCTTCTTCGCTACTTTGTTTTTCTCTGTTCCCCGTGGCCGGTTAATGCGCATGTAGATCTGCGTTCTCGGAGCGGATAGAAGGCACTGGGACAGACTTAGTCAAAGAGACCGAAGCCCATGTCGTCGTCGGCCTCCTCCTCGACCTTCTCCTCCTTCGCGGCGGCGGGGGCAGCAGCACCACCGGCAGCGGCGGCAGCGGGGGCAGCAGCACCACCAGCGGCGGCGGCAGGGACCGCAGCCATCTTGGCCGCACCGTCGGCAATCAGGGTGTTCGCGTCGCGGCCGTCGATGCTCTCCAACACGAAGGCGAGCGCGTCCTTCTCGACGCTGACGCCGACAGCCTTGAGGATGGCCTCAACATTCTCGGCGGTGGGCTTGGGGTTGGCCAGGGAGGCCAGCGCGTAGGCAGCGAGGTACATCTGGGACATGATGATGCAAAAGGAGAGAGAGAGAGACCACTGAGAAGGCGGGGAAGGGGGGTTGCGGAGTAGAGCTTTCAAGCTATCGCAATGCGATAATAACAAGAGAGTAGTGAGGGAGAGAGAAGTGAGTATGGGCCCCCAAACAGTCACCCACATGTGTACACATAACTGTTGACACACATGTACCGACAGGCACGAGATAGGGGTGGGGGTGCCCCGTGCCTGAACCTCGATGTGTAGCGAGGCAACAAGACGAAGCCCTGCTCCTCTTCCCCACGTCTCACTGTTTCTGCTTCGCTGTCACACCCGCCCCTCTTCCTCATGTACCTTCCCCTCGCATCCCGTCCTTCATTCCTTCATTCATGCATTAGCTCTCGTTGTCGTATTTTTGCTTAATGGAGGGTGTCCCTTCTTATGAATCAAAGACACTTCCAGTATAGTCAGAGGGAAGAGGGGGGGGGGCGGGACCCAACAAATCAATGGCACGAGCGAGGAGGAGGGGAAGGTGGAGAAGGGAGAAGGGAGGAGGTGTCCGCTGCTCTCCACTCCCCCAGAACCTCTCTCTCTCACACACTCACCAACTGAAAGGAAAGAAGCAGCGGATAGAAGGCACTGGGACAGACTTAGTCAAAGAGACCGAAGCCCATGTCGTCGTCGGCCTCCTCCTCGACCTTCTCCTCCTTCGCGGCGGCGGGGGCAGCAGCACCACCGGCAGCGGCGGCAGCGGGGGCAGCAGCACCACCAGCGGCGGCGGCAGGGACCGCAGCCATCTTGGCCGCACCGTCGGCAATCAGGGTGTTCGCGTCGCGGCCGTCGATGCTCTCCAACACGAAGGCGAGCGCGTCCTTCTCGACGCTGACGCCGACAGCCTTGAGGATGGCCTCAACATTCTCGGCGGTGGGCTTGGGGTTGGCCAGGGAGGCCAGCGCGTAGGCAGCGAGGTACATCTGGGACATGATGATGCAAAAGGAGAGAGAGAGAGACCACTGAGAAGGCGGGGAAGAAAAGCGGGGCGAGGAAGAGGATGAGAGAAGTGAAGAGCACTCGCAGAACAGACAGACGCACAGGCACAGACACACTGCCATGCTCGTTCACCCTTCCTTGCTTTCCCCCTCCTCCTTTCCCTCTGTCTCTTTTAACCTATGCAAGACCGGCACCGGCAAGCGAGACAACAGCAACAGCAGAGAGAGAGAGGGAAGGGGTGAGGAAGGGGGCTGTGGAGAGTGGACACGACAGTCATGACATCAATGGAGAGTAGTACAGGAACCAGGGAGGGGGGGGGGCAAGCAACGACGCAGGAGGTGGGGGGGGGGGGGGAGTCTTAGTGACAGCCTTGTGGACAAGGAGATGGGTAGGGAGAGAAGGAGTAAAGGGGGAACGACGACAGCGACACAGCTGCAAGGCCCCAGATGGTGATGGATGGACGGGGGGTCCTACTGCTGGAGCAGCGCCGGTGGAGTAACAAGAAAGTACTCGACGAGCGACTTGGCGTCCTCCTTCTCTTGCTGCAACTGTTGCCGCACTGCCTGGTCAACGCCACCGCCCTGCAGCAACCGCGCGTTGTCGACGCCCTGTGAGGCAACGGGCCGCATCAGCAGCACCGTGCTGAACACCCGTGCCAGGAAGTCGGCGGTCAGCTCGTTGCACCGCGCGTGAACGGGGCGGAGGAGGTAGTTGAGCAGCGCGAGAATGTACACCCACAGGTTTGCGTGCGCCGTGGGCAGTGAGCGGAGGAAGGCGATGGGTTGCTTGCCCTTTGCACGGCCCGCCGCCAGTGCGGCCGTGTACTGTGCGAACGGCACCGCTGGCTCCTGCAGATTCTTCAAGAAGATGAGCAGGCACTCAGCAGCGCAGTGGGCGCTGGTGGTGCCCGCGGGCAGCGGCTGGCCGGCGCCATGGGTGTCTAAGTACTCCATGACCGCGTCGCACTCGTCGCTGCTGATGGACTGCGTGAACAGGCCTCGCTCTCTGGGATGCTTGGCGATGACGTCGGCCAAGGTCCACAGCTCCTTGGGAACCTGCGGATGCAGGCTCAGCATCAAGCTCTGCAGATCTGCCTTCCGCTGGTACGCCTCGACACATGACACATCCCCGAGCAGCACAATGTTGTCCAGGCTGTTTGCGAAGATGCTCGGCTTGAGGACAGCCTTGCACTCCACAAGGTGGGTGGGCCCGTTGCGAATGCAGAGAAGCAGCGTGGAGGCGAGGGCGATGCGGCCGCGGCCGTCGTACGGTCGCCAGCGGCCCAGCCACGGCATGCAGCGCGGGTCCACTGCCGCCTCCACCGTGAACTCCTGCGTGTCCCCGGGGGTGATGGCGAACTCGAGCGGGGACACACGCAGCCACGCGCCAGCCGAGTCGTCGCTCGTGCGCTGCCGCAGGACGCGGCCCACCGCGGCGCAGTCGCCGGTGTTGGTGACCACCATCGTGTGCTTGCGCGTGTTGCCATGGAAGCATAGCACGTCAAAGTTGAGCGATGCCTGGTCAATGGTGGTGCGGCCGCAGGTGGCCCTGTCCAGCCCCATGGTGGCAACCTTCTCTCGCAGCATCGCCGTCACCTTCTGCTTCTCGCTCACCACCTCAACCCTCATCGGCAACCGCAGGATCGCCTGCACCGGCTTGTGGTCGCTGCTCATGACGTCGGTCAGCGCGACAAGCGAGTCCACCTGGACGGCCGTCTCCACGTGCGCCTTCTTCGGCATCCAGACGAGGACGCGATCCGTGAAGGAGGGCACGCGCCGCTTATCGCTTGTGTCGTACGTGTTCGTGCCTACGTCGTAGCGGTACGTCGGCGCGTACGTCGGGGTCAGCTCGTAGAAGCCCTGCCACGGCGTGTGCGGGTTCCTCAGCTCGGCCTCCAGCTGGTCGTACTTGAGCATCTCACTAATCTGCCCCTTGGCGACCATGTCCACGGCTTGCTCGTAGGTCATGTCGAGGCGGTAGTTCAGGTCGCCGGCGACGATGATGATGTCGTGGTCACGCGGGTACAGTTCGGGGAACTGCAGCTCCGCCAGCGCGGAGGAGACACCCGCGTTGGCGTTCATCTGCACCTCGGCCCGCCGCGGCGCATTAAAGTCCATCTGCTTTAGGATGGTGTTGATGTCGTCGTTGCGCTTGCTCACGTTGCTCTGCCCCGCTGCCAGGTGGGCCGTCAGTATACACAGTGAGGTGCGGTGGATGCAGAGGTGGATGCCAACCGCCCCCTTGTTGCCCATGCTTCCCATGGCACCCGTCGCCTGTGTAGCAATGGAGAACTCAGAGACGTGTGGGAGCAGTGCCCGCCGCACGCAGACACACAGAAGCAGCCCGACCAGCTGCTTGGCGGGGAATGCAAAATAGGGGGAGCTGCTCGACGTGGTCATGTCGGCCCCGGCTGCAGCCAGCACGCCAGCCACCCACGGGGCCGCAGCCTCGGTCTCCTCCTTGAACATGGCCGTCGCGCTCATGTCCACCTCCTGGAAGGCGAAGATGAGCAGATCCATGGGCGGACTGCCCACCGCGGCGGGGTTGGTGCGGGCCACCAGCCGGTCTAAGGGGAGGGCCGGCTTCTTGCAGCCCACATTGAAGGTCGTCACACACACGTTCAGCTCCTGCGTTGTGGTGTAGCCGCCTTCGTAGTACTCCAGCTCCTGCTGCACCCACTGCTCCTCCTTGGAAAGGTTCGACAGGTTCATCTGGATCGCCTGCTGCTGCTGCTGCTGGCGGAAGATGTCCTCGACACGACCCCACTCCGCGTTGGGGAAGGCACGTGGCAGCCCTGGGAAGAGCATGGTGACCACCGGGCTTGCTAAGGTGTGTGTGTGTGTGCTTGTTGGGGGGGGGGGGGGGGGGCCCGTAGGTGCCACACAGAGGAGCAAGGAAGCGTGCAAAAGGGCACAAGCAGCCGCGTTTCTCTTGGCATTATGTGTATATAACAAGGACAGAGAACAAGGGAGAAGAAGGGAGATGGAAGTGTAAAACGACAACAGCAAGCATGCAGGTNCCCGCCCCCCCCCCCCCCCCCCCCCCCCCCCCCCCCCCCCCCCGGGAAGGATCCTGCAGGCTAACGGAAGAACTCTTCGTTGAGGAGGGAAGAAGGGGATGCGGGAGGGGAAGAACAGCATCATCTTGTCCCCATTGGCATCGAATCCAAAGGTGGTGGTGAGGGGGGGGGGGGGAGCGGGGGGGGGGGGGCCCCCCCCCCCCCGGCCGGGGGACGGCGCCGCGGGCCGCCGGGCCCCGCCGGGGGGGGGCCCCCCCCCCCCCCGCGGGGCCCCCCCCGCCCCCCCCCCCCCCGGGGGGGGGGGGGGGGGGGGGCGGCGGGGAAGGCCTCGGCCCCCCCCCCCCCTACACACACACACGAAGTTTCCCACACATTGTTTCCATCTCGTTGTGCTGTCGTATCCCCCCACCCCACTATAGGCAGAACGCGAGTGTTACGTGCCATCTCTCGTTCGGGATGGGTGGGCGGCACGAGCAAGGAGGCGGGCATCTCGCCGCCCTCCCCCATTTCGTCCCCCCCCCCCCCCCATCCTACTGCTGGTTGCAGACTTGCACATGCACGCCGCCACCCCCCTCGCCCATACCGCCAGCACCAGCGAACTGTTGCCACGCTCCTTGTTGCTGCTGCCCATCTTCAGCGTCCTTGGGGAGGTGGCGTCGCTTGGCCTTCCGACGCTCCGCATTTGCCGCCGCGGCCGCACCCTCCTGTGCGCTGTCGCTGTCGCCGTTGCCGCCCCCCTCTCCCTGCGCATGATAGATCTGCACCACTTCCTCCACCGCACCAGCGTACCGCGCCAGTGCCACCGTCCGTGATGTTGCCGCGTCGGCCCCCTTCTTCGAGACGAGCTGCTTCGCCAATGGCTGTGCCGCCGCACACCGGCTTTCAGGGTGCTGATAGCCCAGCGCGCGCTCCACCTTGGCCAACTGAGCCTCATCCAGGACGCTGGGGAAGTGCAGGTGGACAGGGATGTACAGTTTACTGCGGCGTGGCGCCGTTGCCATCGAGGAAGGCTTCTCCCCCGCTGCTGCTGGCACTGCTGGCATCCCCTCGCCATCCACCACGAATATATAGTCGGGGGTGAAGAGGAACGCCCGCAGCTCCTCCGTGCTGGCCTCGCAGGGTCGCTGCAAAGTGCTGCTGCTTGTGGGGCCTGCCGTCCCCGCGGTACTGCCCGACCCTCGCACCGGTGCGGATACACGAAGAATGCGCCCGTCCAGCATTTCAATGGGGATGCTGAAGTCCTTGGCGATAACATCGGCCAGGTTCAAGTGACAGTTGAGCAGCGCGAGGTCATTGTTGCTGCCAAAGCGGCGGTACACCGGGTGGGGTAGAATGTTGACTGCCACCACAATGTCCCCCGCAGCGCCGTAGTTGGGAAGGTCATCGCCGTAGCCCTCGTAGATCTTGGTGTAGCTTTCGTCAGCGCCGGGGGGAACGGGGAAGGTCAGCGTCACGGAGTCGTCCACGCGGCCGGGCACTCTCCTCAGCGCGCTTGGCTTTCCTTCACTGGTTGTGTGGGCGTCGCAGATGGGGCATGGTGTGACGCCGGCGCGGCGCTTGCCGGTGGCCCCGCACTGCGAGCACGGCACCGCCATCCGCACACCGCCCACCGCCCTGACTACCTTGCCCTGCCCCTTGCAGTAGTGGCAGTTCGGCACCTGCGCGCCGCCCTTCACGCCGGTACCCCTGCACGGTTCGCACCGCCGCAGACGATGCACCGAGAGCTTCTTGGTCGTCCCGCAGTACGCCTCCTCGAGGGAGATGTCGAGTTCCACGACGATAAACGGCGCCTTGCGCGGGCCACTGCTGCGCGTCCGACCCCGGCCACCCCCCTCGCCTCCCATGCCGAAGAAGCTGGCAAAGATGTCCATCGGGTCGAAGCCAGCGCCCGTGAAGCTGAAGCCACCGCCGCCGGCGCCGCTGCCAGGGCCGCCAACGCCGCCGTTGCCCATGCCGTAGGTGTCATACTTCTGGCGCTTGTCCTCATCGCTCAGGATTTCATAGGCTTCGGCCACCTTCTTGAACTTCTCCGCGGCGGCCTCCTTCCCATCCCCGCTGTTCTTGTCGGGGTGGTACCGGAGCGCCAGTTTGCGGTAGGCGGACTTGATCTCCTGCTGGCTTGCCGATGGCGGCACGCCAAGCTCGTCGTACAACTTCGTGTCCTTCACCATGCGGAGTGCGTGTGTGTCAGTGGCGGTGGTGGTGGTGCGTCGATGCAGACGCAGAGATGTCACCCGCTTCCCCTTTCCAATGTGTGTGTGTGTGTGTGTTTGTGGTGTAGACGACTAGGTGGGGCCGCGACTGAATGGCGCGAAGAGAAGGATCGAAGGGAGGGAGGATAGGGAATGAGACAGCGTGTGACTTGCCGTATCTTGCGGTGCTGACACAGTATCCATCCGTTCACACACACACACACACACAGGTGCAAGTTGCCTCTTTGTGAGTGTGGGTGTTGAAGGGGGAGGGGGAGAGGGAAGCTGCACCTTTCGTCCAGCAGGCAGGCAACGACGCTGGGATGGAGAGCCAGACCTTTCGGGGACTTGTCAGTTGCCGCGGGCCGCCTGCATGCAGATGGAAAGCACCATGCCAAGGGTGCCGCCAATCAGAATGGAGGTGCTCATCATGGTGCCGGACACAAATCGCTGCCCGTCGCTGTTGATGCCACGGCTCATGAGACTGAGGATGAGCGCCATAGAGCTAATGTAGCCGTTCGTGGCGCCGAAGCAGACCATCATGACGTACCCGAATGCGTGCCCGGTGATGACGTGGAAGGAGTACAGAATGAGAAGAGGCGCGAACACGACACGGGCGAAGCTGCCTGCGACAATGAGGTAGCGCTGTTCGTACGACCTCGGCCACGTGCACTTGAGGGACGGGGTGAAGCGACCCAGCACGTCAAACACGTTGAAGAGGAAGACAGCGATGGTGCCGTACCAGTAGTCCTGCCCATCCGCCGACACCGTGACAGTGGGGAAGAGCATTAGCGTGACGAGAAAGTTGAAGCCGCACGCAATGCACATCCAGTAGATTTTCTTGAAGGTGTCGACGATACCCGTGGCCATGAGAAGTTCCATTCTTCCTTCGGACGGTAGGAAAGCGGTGGGATCCTCCGCGGCTGCCTCTCCGCCACTGGTGCGCGAGGGCGACGAGGCGTCAGCGAGAATGATCTGGGTCGCGCGCCGTTCTGCAGGCATCGGCGGTAGCCCCTCCCCAGCCCCGCCGCTCTTGACATTGGCGTCGCTGGGTGTGACGCCACCGTCGCTGTCCGTGGGGGCACCACCCGCCGCTTCACCGTGCGCCTCCCGTCCAGCAGCAGCAGGATGGACCACCCCTCCGCTGCTGCCGTGATTTGCTGTATGGCCGTCGTCGGTGTTGCCCCCGCGCGTGCCGCCAAGGCCCGCCAGACAGCGCTGCGCAAAGCTACTGTACGGTAAGAGGAGAACTAGAGAGAACGTGCAGCACTGGAGGCCGATGTCGAGGCCGTAGTACACTCTCGACTGCGTAATGACGTTCTCGT
Organism: Herpetomonas tarakana; assembly: GCA_030849825.1. Lineage (NCBI taxonomy): Eukaryota > Euglenozoa > Kinetoplastea > Trypanosomatida > Trypanosomatidae > Herpetomonas > Herpetomonas tarakana. The sequence continues at coordinate 20,611 of JASAOB010002675.1, read as the reverse complement.
AGCCGTCTCCCAGGGTACCCTTCACAGTGATCTGGATGAGCGATGTCAGCACCCCCGACATCCCCACGCCACCCATCAGGGTTGAGATGAATCCCGCCGGGAAGGCACCAAACATGCCGTACGCGGTCGACTCGAAAAGGGACTTGCCAAGTCCGCTCATGAGTCCGGCGATGCAGAGGGTGGCGATGGCGCCGCCCTCCGATGTGCCGCGCGCGGGAACCGCCATGAGGAGGATCACCTCTGCCATGAGGATCAGCACCCCCACCAGCAGCCGCGGCTGGATTGCGACCTCGCGGAATCGCGGCGTCAGGGTGAGTGGCTCCATGACGAGCGAAACGACCATGTTGAGCGCGCTGTAGTACGTCAGGCTGTTGTTCCAGAAGTGCGGGTGCCGTGGCACTGCGCTGGCGTTGTGCGTGGCGTACTTGTAGTAGTTCATCACGTAGCTGGGAGCGGAGAAGACGGCGTTCGTTGGCAGCATGATACTCACACCACAGAAGAGGGCCAGAGCGTACACGTACAGCTCGCTGGTCGGTGGCAGGCGAGCACAGAGGCCACCACCACCACCGACATTGCCACCATCATGGGTTTGTTCGCGGTCGTGCATGATCTCACTGGCGAGAACCGTGTTGGCCAAAATGGTTTCCGCAGCAGCGTTGGCGCGTCGCGGCTCCTCCCGCTGCTGCCTTTCACGTTCATCGGCGAGAAGAGGGGCAGAGGAGTTCCTCTTCTCCTCGAGACCATTGACGCTGGTGCCGCCCTGCATCGTGCACACACACACACACACACGTCACACTCTAGAACGATCACAAGGAAAGCAAAAAATACGAACGCGCGGCAAGCAATGGCGGGGAGAAACAAGAAAGGAAGAGAAGGACTACGCGGCACGCAGGGGGCTGCCGTGTCGATTCTTGCCCTGGGCTACGGCTCATAGGTGGGTGGGAGGAGAGAGGGGGGAGGGGGGATCCTTCTTCTTCCGGACTCGTTACCGTGTTGTCTACATCAGTCCTCATGTGTCGGATTGTGCGTGAGTGACCATGTGGTCGCGCGATCGCTGTTCACGAGAACCCGGCAAGAGCCAACGCAATCCCTCCAACTCACCGAAGTAGCTGCATTGTGCGGATGTGTCGCATGCTTAGTACTAGTGGTGAGGCTACTCACTTCTTCTCTCCCGAGGCACCGCCGCCGCCCCTGCCTGTTTCTCCTGCCTTGAGCACGCCCTCCGCGACCATGGCGGGCACCTCGATGGAGAGCCACGGACCCAGCCCCAGCGCCAGCACATGGCTAATCCCAAAGTACGGCACGTTGCGTGCCCAGAGCGGGAAGAAGTGCGTCGTCATGCAAATCTTGCCCCCGCGGTACATCTTCACCGTCTTCCCCTCCAGCTCTGGCAGACACATCTCCGGCGGCGCCTGCGGGTAGGTGACGGGGATATCAAAGACAAGCTCGAACTCGTACTTCTCATTGTTGTGGTAGGTCCAGCACTTGCCGTACCACCGCGTGCCCTGCGGGTTGCTTTCCAGGCTGAACCAGTGGCAGTCGTCCTTTTTGTTGTTCTCCACGTACTTGATGAGCGAGGCGTACTCCTCCTTCAACCGCTGCGTCCACTTGTCGCCGTCGCGGGGGCCGGCCTTTGTCTTGAGCAGAGGAATGCGAGAGACGCTCTCCTTTACGGCGGGCTCCATCGCAACTGGGGGGGGAATGAAGGAGGAAGGATGTGATCACTATGTGGACTGCTGGGATTGCTTTCCTTGGCACGAGAGGGGAAGGAGAAAGGGTGAAGAAGGCAACGGCAAGGCAGGTGGAGAGCTTCCATCCTTCTCACTCCATCCATCCGTCTCCATCAAGCCTCACTCCGGGTGGGTCTGAGGGGAGGATGGATGGATGGAGAGAGAGAGAACACGCATATGTGGTGCAGGGCTTTCTCCCCTTCCCACGCGAGCTCATCGAAAAGGGAACTGACTGCCCTGGGGCCTTCATCCCCCTTCGAGAGGGATGGAGGGAGAGGGAGGGAAGTACCGTCTGTTTAGCGTTCACATGGACTCATCTGCGCCAATAGTCGAGACAGGCATGCGGTGGAGCAGCCATGGGAGGGGGGAGGGAGAGGGAGAGACGTCAGGTGAAGGAAAGTGAGTACAGCGGGGGTTGAGGGGTTGAGGGGGGGGGGGGGATGCCGCTGCTGCTGCTCCTCCTTTAGCTCGTTGCTGCTTTGGCGGCTGTATCCATCTCCAGCCCCGACATAGGGGCGAACACAAAAGGCGATGAGGAAGCACGAAACCAAAGCGATAGTTTATTCCTAGTGCCATTGTCAGCGTAAAACGATGGGCTTCCCATGACTGTTGTATAACAGAGCAGCACTATCCACCACACCAGCGCACACAGTCCACACACAAACCCATCAGTCTCGCCCACCTCTTCATCTGGTGCCGGTGTGGGTCGGTGCCAGAGGCAGGCGGTGTATGTGTGTGTATGGGTATGTGCGTGGACGGCATGCTCCGCGGCCATTCTCCTCATAAAGGCGGGGGCCAGTCGTGGAGAGGGGAGGGGAGGAAAAAAAAGAAGAAGAAGGAAGGAGTCATCGAGAGGAGTGCACCCACGGACCTCCCTCCCCCACGCGGCTTCCTCTCCTCAGCGCGCGTCACTCGTCATTCTCGTCCTTGCACTTCACTAGGCGAGCGTCGTCGTGCACCCATGCATCCGCGTCCATCCTGTACTGCTTGATGCCGGCCACCTGGTCGGGCTGCCATGAGAATCGTGGCCCCACGTACTCCAAGATGCACAGCCCCATACGACGCAGCAGTGCGTGCGGGTGGCTGCGTAGCGTGGACTTCTCCAGGGCTTTTGTGGCATTCAACTCACGATAGGTCACCTCGCGCACATTTTCGAGAAGCAACCCCTGCGCGCCAGGGTGCATGAGGCCCGCGTCAATGAGTTTGGTGAGCCGGTCCACCCACGTTGACAACGGCGATGCTTTGATGATCAGACTGACCATGAGGGAAGCTTGGCGGCGGCTGGCCAGCAGCAACTGGAAGAGTAGGGCAGCCGTTTCGTGCACGCGCGCCAGCGAGGCGGACTCGCCCCCCATGCGCGCCGCCGATGTCACGACGTTCACGCAGCTGCTCAGGTCCGCGTCGTCCTCAAGGGCGGCGATGGCTCTGGCGGCCTGGTCCACGGGCATGCTGCGGAACTCAAAGATGCAGCTGAGGGACTGAGACTGGATGTTGCCTTCCTTGGAGCGGCTCAGGTTCGCGAGCAGCACCTCGTAGATGCGGGCGTCCTCGAGGCGAATCGGCGTGCTCTTCAGCCGTGTCAGAGCCTCGCTCTGCACCCGGAGTTCGGCGTGCCGGAGCGCGACAAGCACCAGCTCGTTCATGCGTGCCAGTTGCCACTGCTCGCGCAGCAGGCTGTCGGGGATGCCGAGCAGGGCAATGACGTCTGCCGCGCGTGAGGACGTCGCGATGTCGTCGTAGAAGTCCCACACCTCCTTGCGGTTGAGAAAGGGGTAGTAGGCGGCCACCAGCGCCACACGCACATCGGCGTGCATCTCCTTCGCTGTCGGCTTCGAGCTGCGGAACTCGCTCAGACACTGGTAGGCGCACTCGTCGCCGTAGCTGCCGAGGAAGCGGACAAGCTGCTTCTGCACCCCTACGGCCTGAGTCGAGAACAGCAGCGGCTGGAGGAGGTCAACCACGGACGCCGAGGTCCACCCGCGCAGACGGCTCTGGATGGCCACAGCGGCATCGCCAACTCGCGCGTCGTTGAGCGCGGCAAGGAGCTCCTTCATGCTTTCCTTGTCCATCATCTTCCCCATGACAGTGATCGTGATGGCACGAGTGCGCTCGTTGTCGTACTCGAGCTGCGCAAATTTGGCGAGGTTCTGACCAACGTCCACGGATGGCATCTTGCCCACTGCGCGCAGGATGGTGGCCGCCTGCGCGTAGTCGTCCGCGTAGTAGGTCTCGAGGGCCTCGGTCAGAGTCTTGGCGTACGCGTTCTGCTGCCGTACGGTCCACAGGCGGCTGTAGCGAGCTGTGTCAAACGTGATGTAGTAGAGAGGGTTGCCGTGCGTCGCGTCCTCGCGGAAGCGACCAACGAGCGCGTCGTTATCGACGGGTTGGAGAGCTTCGTCCAGTAAGACGCCCTGCTCCAGCAATGCCACCACCATGTTGCTCGTGTCCAGCAGGATGGCATCCTTCTCCTTGGCGAGCAGCGAACGCACCAGAGGCACGTAATCGGTGCTCCGGCTGTACTGCTGGTACATGTCCAGGCCGTAGCTCACCGCTGCGGCGCGCGTGTCCGCAAGGCACGCATCTGCGAGGACCTTGAAGTGCGTTGCCCACAGCCGTCGCACGTGGACGTTGGGGAATGCGTTAAACATCACGGCGGCCATACTCTGGCAGGAGTGCGTCTTCATTTCTTCCAGGAAGAGGGGTACCAGGGCTTCGACGAGGAGGTCCACCACCTCAGCCGAGGCTTTTCGGATATCGCGGGGCTGTTGCAGCGAGCGATACGGCTTCACGACGCTGACAAGCACGGGGGATATGACCTCGCTGTCATACAGAATGACGCGAGTGAGGGTCATGCGCGCGTACAGGAGCGTAGCTCCCGAGATGTCCTTGGCGTCCAGAGCCGCCTGCACAAGCTGCGCGAGCTTGGCCGTGTGGGACTTGACCTGCCCATCCCTTGTCCACACACTCACCGGGAGCTGTGCCAGATGCGTGAAAACCTCACGGCGGTACGGGTCATTCTCCTTCTTGCGCAGGAGAAAGTGGTCGAGGACGGCGCCAAAGCCCTCGCTGTGGTACATGGCTGTCTGCACGAGAGGAGCGACTGTCGCGGCGCGAATGTCAGGGGTGGGGTCGGTGATGAAGGGCTGTGCCAGTTCTTTGGCCTTTGCGAACGGCAACACGGCAAGGTAGGGCAAGCGAGCGAGGGGCTGGTCCAGCAGAGCCTTGTGGTTGTACATCTGCTCCGCCAGCGCCTCCCGCTCCTTCGCTGTCGTCAGGTGGCTAACGATGTTGCTCGGCAAGACACCGTTCCTCTCGAAGAAGACGGAGGCGTGAGTCTTCCAAAAGTACGTGCGCGTCTCGGTGGGCAGCGAGGCGAAGATGGCGGAGATGTTCCTGGTGAAGCCACCAAAGATGCCCGCGTCATTCATGCGCTCCACCAGTTTTGGGTCGCTCGTGGCAATTTCCCGCACGCGCTGAGAAAGGCGGAAGGTGACGCTGCCTTTAAACACTGATGCCTTGCTCAGGAGGTAGTGGATCGCTGGTAGAGGGGCACGGGAAAGCATCCACTTCCCTAGCCGGCCGACTTCCTGTCTCCTCCAGTAGTCCCCAATCGTGACATGGTGCAGTGTGCCCTCCATCAGCCGCACGGCGAGGTCGGTGGCGCCTGCGCTCTGATTCTTGGGATCGCTCAGTGCGGTGAGTGCGGTCAGCACCGTGGCCTCCAACGCCCGCGGCATCACGCTCGGCGTGTCGCCCTCGCAGGCCGTCTTCACCGCCTTGGTGAGGTGGTCCACCACCATTGCCGGCTCGCGCAGGCACAGCTCCCTGACGGCACTGGGTGTCAGTGCGTCCCACTCCTCGGTGGTCAAGGCCGCAAGGGCGTCGCTTGGCATGTAGGTCAAGAGGATCGCCAGTCGGTCGGCCGGGAAGCTGCTGGCTGCCTTGCTTGCTCCGCTCACCTGGGTGAGGAGGGTGTGGAGGACGGCGCTTCGACCCGTCACTGCGAGTGCCTTTACAAGAGTGCGGAACTGGCGTATGGGGCAGGTCTTGAGTAGCTGCAGGAGCACCTCGTCCGAGCTCGTGCGCACCAGCGGCTGCTGCACGATGCGGTGGATGGTGCTGGACGGATCCAGAAAGAGACTGCGGCAGGCCTCGGCAAGGGCGGTTGGGAGCGGGTTCCGTGCGGCGGTAGCGCCGCGGATCGACATCGCCGCGAGGAGACGCTCGTAGTGCACCTCCGACTTGGCGAGCGCGACGACGATGGGCTGCATCGTCGCGTCGTCGGGGGGTGTGACGCTCATGCGGCCCACTTGCACCATCTCCTTCCAGCGCGCGGCGTGGGGGATGGACTCCAGGCGAGCCAGCAAGGCACTCACACTGGATAGTGAGTTCATTTGTGATGGTGATGGTGATGTGTGTTTGTGTGTGTGTGTGTGTGTGGTGAAATGGAAAGGGAAGAAAGTGGGGAGATGGCCAAATGTAGTGGGGGAGGAAAAGTATACCTTTTGCGAAGGAAGAGGGGCATAGGTGTCGAGGAGAGAGCGAGGGGTGGGGATGGGCAGAGAAGGGGATTCGTGTGTGTGGGGGGGGGGGGGGGGGCGAAGCCTCGCGTGCCCAGCATTGGGCAGCAGTAGCAGCACGGACAGGCAGGCTTGGCAAGGTACGGAGAGCCACTGTGGGGACGCGCCAGTCGGCGATTAGTTGGCAAGAGGACTGTGAATGAGGCAACTTTCGTGCGTGCCAAGGCAAGGGGGGGGGGGAGGGGGGCGGCGGGTTCGCATGATGGACAGAGGGTGACGAGGGGGGCGGCCTGGTGGGAGACAACGGATATCAACCTTGGAGAGGAACACATACACACACACACACACACCTCCCTCCCTCTCTCCCCTCTCTCTTTTGGCGTCGACGGGAAAGCAACTCACTCGCCGCGGTGGGAGACGCGGTCGCCAAGTGACGGGTCTTGGGGGCTTTGCTTCTTCGCATCATTGAAGATGCGTTGGAGGCGCGCCACCTCCTCGTCGACCCTGCGCTCCCTCTCCACCACCTCCTCCGCCTTTGGCCGCATCATGTGCATGTTCTTGAAGACGTGCTCGTTCGCCGCGTCGTGCTCGACGATGGAGATGAGATCGAAGGGGAGAAAACCGTAGCGGAAGAGGGCCGCGTCGCGCTTCAGGGCAAAGTTGTAGTGGCGGCAGATCTCCTGGCCGGGGTTGATCTTCCCAAGGGAGAAGAGGGTGATGGCCCCTTTGCCGCCCAGCGCCGCGGAGGGCCCAATGCGAACACCGCAGTTGGGTCGGTTGCTGTGGTTCACCAGGTCCAGGTACGGCACCATGGCAATCTCCGCGGGATCCGGGATGTGACGCAGGCGGCGGTATCGCCGAGCCATGCGGCGCAGGAACGCGTTGCCGTCGTAGTAGTCCGCCGGGGGCACGTGCTCAACGCGCGCGAGGACAAGGCGGGTGATGCGGCGGAGGTGCTCGATCTTGAACGGTGGCCGCAGGGCTTCGTGGATGGCCAGACTGCACACATGGAACTTCTTGGTCATCTCCTCGTAGTTGGAGCGCTGCCACGTGTCAAGCGTCATTCCGTACATGCCAAAGACAAACTCCTCGTTGTAGTCCTCGTCGTCAAGCATGCGGGCCCACGGGTTGGCGCCGTCGCGCATCACCTCAAACATGCGCCGTAGGGCCTCGGTGTTCTCCGCGCGGCCTGTGTCCGGCAGTGCGGCCGTTATCGCCGCAAACTGCAGACCCATGTAGAACTGCGGGGCCATCATCTTGAACTCCTCGTCGGGAATGGCGTCGCGAACCTGGGCGAGGGTCACATCCGAGAGCGTGTTAGGCTTCGTTGTTATGTTGCTCACCGTGTACAGCGTCGAGAGAGGAATGGTGGCGATGGGGGTGTTCGGTGCGAGCGGCTCCGCGCGGCCCTCCGAACTGAGAAACAGCCCCCGCTGCTGGGACGCGCGGATGCCGATGAAGACCTTCTCATGCAGCTGCATCCCAAAGGTGGCCTTGCAGCAATGGAAGAAGTCGGGGGGAAGTGTGGAGGTGGGTGGGTACAGCACCTGTCCGTAGCAGCGCCGCAGGCCCGATGGAGCGAACATGTCCTTGCTATGGGTGTATGTGCGTGTGCAATGCGTGTATGCTGGCTCCCCCCTGTCAATCCTGAAGAGCCGAAGTTGTGAATCACGAGAGTGAAGGGAACCCAAAGGGCTTGTGACTTGTCGATACGGAATGGGTGGTTCTGTGCTGTGCGTGTGTGGTGGGGAGGAGATAGAGACGTGGCAACAGTGACTTCCTCGTATTGCTGCGTGTTCGAGGAGGTTGCTGCACACACCACGCTCCCGGAGCGCAGCAGAGAGAGAGAGAGAGGAGGGGGGATAAGGAGAACTGTGCTCCGACATTTGTTTTCGTATATGTTCCCTCCGCGCATGTGGGTATGTGTGACGTCGCGGTGCTCGTTCTGGGACGTGAGACAGAGAGATGGGGAGGACTGCCGAGGAGTCGAGCTGGCAGGAGGGGAGTGGACTGGGAAAGGGAGAGGGGAAGGGAGGTGCGGCAGACACACGCACACCGCACTCGCACGGCACCGGGACTCAGATAAAGTGCTTGGCCTTGAACCAATAGAAGATGAAGCCAGCGACGCACAACATGAGCACCGCGCAGTAGACCTCGCCGTGCTCCGTGTGGATGAGGGGTAGGTTGTCAAAGTTCATTCCGTACACCGCTGCGATGAAACTCAGGGGAATGAAGAACGCACTAAAGAGGGTGAGCACGCGCATGAGCTCGTTCACCTGGTAGGAGGAGAGCTGGAAGAGCAGCTGCAGCACCGAGTCCGCATTGGCGTTCAGCTCCTCCGCGAGGGACTCCATGTGGGCCAGGTCGTGCAGGACCTCCTGGTAGTCCACGTTCGACGGGTACACGTTCAAGCTGGCGGACATGTGCGTGTACGCGTCCTTGGTGAGGGTGAGCGTGCGACCGTACACGGCGGCGCGGCGCTTGATGTGATAGATCTCACGCGCCAGCGAGGCCCGGGCCCGCGTGGCGGTGAAGAGCCCGGCCTCGTAGCGGTCGAACTCAACGATGCAGCGGGATATGGCTCGCATGAAGGTCTGCGCCGTTTCCTTCGTAAAGTAGTAGAGCAGATAGCGCGACACACGACCTTCCTGGTTGTCCAGCATGCTCTGCCAGTTCGTCTTCAGCTCCTCGACGTAGGTGCACTGGGTCCGATGCACGGTAATGACGCGCTCGTCGGTGATAAACAAGGTGAAGCGGTTGGTGAGGTCTTGGAAGCTGTCCATGCGCTTGCCCCCCTGCGCATCAATGGCATAGCGCATGAGGAAGCTCTGACACTCCTTTGCCAGGGTGACTTGGGGCAGCAACATGGGCTCTGTGCTGTCGTTGACCATGGTGGCGTGCATGCCGAGATTGACGAGAACGTCCTGGATGGCCTCCTTGTACTCGGTCAGCGTGGCGGTGGGGTGGGCCGAGATGTCAATCCAGTCAATGGCTCCGTCCGGGCTCGTCATGCAGGAGACGAGCAGCTTTGGCGGGATCGACTTCAGCCCCGTGCGCTGTTTTAAGGTCTGGTAGTTCACGACGGAGAAGCTGGTGCGGACGCCGTCGGAGCTCATGCCTGCCTTTGCGAACTCGTTGCCGAGGGCGGCCATGAGTATCTTCTTGATGTGCTTGTTTTTGTCTAAGATGCCACGGATGAGCGCGTTTGGGAGCAGCACGCGGGAATCGGCAGGGTCGGACGGGTCCCTCCCATCCGCCCCGGCAGCCGCTGGCGCCGCCGCCGCAGCCGACTGCACACCACCACCACCACCGTCCCCAGTGGTCCGACTCTCTGCCTTTGGTGGGGAAGAGGCTGTCTCGCCACGTGTTTTCGCGTCGCAGAGCGGAGGGGACGGAAGCGCTGGCGAGGCAGTCGCGGCGCCATCCTTCCCCTCCGCCACCGACTGGCCTGCCACTATGGGGGCATGCCCCTGGCCAGGCTGTGTCTGCTCTCCCTGCGTCGTCTCTTGACGAACCTGGCCCTCCTGTTCCTTGGCCGGATCTGGCGGAGCGGTGCTGCCTGCCGCGTCCTTGTCGTTGGTTGACTTGGCGGGGGCTTTGGTGGTGCCCGCCGGTGCGGTGGCTGCAGCCGCTCTTCTCGCCACCGCGGCACCGGCATCACCTTTCTTCTCTTTTCCCCTGCCTATGTGATGGAGTGGACGGAGGTAGCCGTCATCGTCCTCGTAGTACATCTGATCCTCGTCCTGCAGCTCCGTCTCGTCAAGTCCAGGGATGTAGAAGTGGCGGACTCGCCGGGGCGGAGGCGGGGCCCCGGTGGGCTCCCCCACGAGCCTGGGAGACTCCTTCCCTTCCGCACTAACGTCGCGGCAAACACCTGGCGCGTGGACCTGGCACTCTGTGTTGGCGGTGCTCCCGCTGCTCTCCCCTTCGCTTTGGTGCGAGGCCACCCTCTGTTCCTCCTCCCCCCTTCTCACCGCTCGCCCGTTGGTGGTGTCTCCACCGTGGTCCGTTGGGCTACATCTGCTGAAGAGAAGGTCACGCAGGTTCAGCGTGGCCCGGGTGCCGCGGCCCATGGCGTACAATCGTCTAGAGCAGAGGACCGCGGCGGCGGCCGCTGACGATTCCGCGATGGCTGGCGCAGGCGGCCCCCTTAACCGAGGGATGGCGGCAGGGATCCTTCCTGTAGCAGCAGCCCCGCAAACGCCCGTGACGCCGCGAAGCGCAGGCGGCACCGCTCGACGGCAGCGTTGTGCGCAAGCGTCCACGAGCCGCATAGAGGTGCTTGTGAATGCGGGTCTCGGTGTCTCTCAGTGTGTGCTTGTATGGGGTGTGTGTATGTGTATGGGGGGGGGGGGGGGGAGGAGATGAGGAGGGGGGAAAGGAGAGATATGGAGAGGTGTCTCCAAACTCCGCAGCGATGGCGTATACCCAATCATTCTCCGTGACGTCGCCCTGACGAGGGGTGGGGTGAAGCGGCGTCGCTGCAGAACCTCTGTGAATCAACGGGGCTCAGTCGTCGAGGGGTGGTGGTGGGGATGCGTGGGATGTGTGGGATATGTGGGGGGGGGGGGAGGGAGAAGCGAAAGTCATGGCGCCTAGCACACACACACACATACTTGGTCTACTACGTCTCCTTTTGCGGGCACAGTGACCGATTCCTCAGTGGCTTTCCTTCCCTCGTGCCTTCCTTTGTAGTTCGCTGTCCAGCTCCGCTTCCAGAGAGCCTTTCTCGGTGCTGTACAGGTCATCCATGGTGGGGGACATGGCCTTGTAGAAGTACTTGACCGGCTCCGGCACCACGTCCGCGGCGTGCTTCGCGATCCTCGGCACATCCAGCTTCTTGCGCTCGTAGCCGAAACTGCGCCAGACCGGCTCGACACGCACCACGTACTCGCACAGCCGCGCCGCGATGATCTCGACGACGAGGGTCTTGAGGCAGATCTCCCCCAGCGTCACGAGATGGGGCGGAAACGTGAAGCCCGCCGGGTGCACCTGCCCTGGCTGCGTCAGCCACCGGAGCTGGCCCAACAGCTGCCGCATGAACACGGCCTTGCGAGAGAAGGCCTCCTCGTCAAGGTCCTCCTGCTGCTTGGCGCGCCGCAGAGCCGCCGCTGCGGACTCCCCCCCGGCCGCCGCCCCTGTCGGCGCCGCCGGAAGCACCGCCTCCGACTCGAAGCCGCTGGAGGCCGACGAGGAGGCCGCAATACCGCCGAGGCCCATGGCCGCCGGCGAGCTGGGACGAAAGTTCGCCTTGAGGGCGACCTTGTCAAGCGTGTACATGCCGCACAGGTCGTAGACCGTCTCCATGTTGTACGAGCACGTGACGAAGTCGACGAGGTTTGAGTAGTCCTGGATGTGGCCATCGGGGTAGAGCCGCATGAACGGGCCCAGGATAAACTCGTGCAGGACCAGCGCGCCTTGGTGGTCCATGCCGCGCAGGCCGCCCTGCATGCGGTGCAGGTACGTGTGCCTCGGCTCGCCGAAGCTGAGCATGCCGCCCGCCTCCAGCTTCACCAGCATTGCGTACAGCTCGTTGCGCTGCTCGCGGTCGTAGTTCCGGTGGGTGCGGTGATACGCATCCACACCGACGCCGAGCTCGACAAGGAAGTCCTGCAGCACCGTCTCCGGGTTCCACCGCCGCTTGAACTCCACCATGGCGGTGTAGTGCATGTCCATGAGAGCGTGGTCCTTGCGGCCGTGGTGGTTCACCCACAGCGCCACAGGCTCCTTGCACAGGTCGCACCACTCTGGATTGCGGAATATCCAGTTCCGCTTCTGGATGAGGCCATGCACCATGCTATAGATGGGCACATGCCCGCCTTCCGTCTCATATGATGGACGCAGGTTGCTCGAGATGACAGTGCTGTTGTGCGCGCTCGATGGCGGTGCGCCAGTGGACTGCTGCATGGGGGAGGCGGAAGGGGAGGTGGTGGGGGTCGCGAGTGGTGCAGCCACTGCGGAGGCCGACGGGCTGCTGGTGTCTGGGGAGCTGTTCTGCTTTGCTGTGGTGTCCGGCAGTGGCGGCGAGGCGCTTGGGAGAGAAGAGGAGGACATCACCCCTCTCACTGCCGCTGCTATGGTCGCTGCCTCTGCCGCAACGGTCCGGTGTGTGGGCTGCCGACTCGGTGTCACAACCCTTGCGCTGGCTGAGGAGGTTGTGTGCTCCGCTGCAGCGAGACGGGCGAGCCGCGCCGTGGACGGCCCACGACGGCATCGCAGCAGGCGTAGCATTCGCCGCCCCTTTTCTCTCCAAGAAGAGCCAAGAGCACACAGGTTGTGACGGGGGAGTCGGCTGATACCTCGGCGATTGTGTGAGTGAAAATGAGTGTTTGTGAGTGGATGTGTGACTTGCAGGAAAGACAAGCAGTGGGATCACGAAGAGAGAGAGAGCGCGAGAGGCAAGGGAAGGAGGGAGTGTGGTGTGTGGTGACTCGACCACGGGGTAGGTCGCACGAACGGTCTCTCGTTTCTGCCGTCATTGCTGTTGCTGCTGCTTCACCCCCCTGTCGACGGGATACTCCCAGCGGTAAATGGGTTGCCACAGTGTCAGTCCCCATTCGCATTGGCGGTTTGCTATTGCCCAATGCCTCTCTGTGTGGCAGTTTAACGAAGGGGTTGGGGTTGGGGGTTGGGGGTTGGGTGGAGGAGGAGGGAGAGGGGGACTCTCTGTCTCTCTCTCTGGATAAGCATACATTCCAGTGTTCAAGCGAGAAGTGAGCAGTGTGTGTGGGTGTGGGTGGATGAGGAAGGAATACATGTGCAGGTGTTAGATGATGTACATGCAGTGTTGGCGCTGAGGTTTGGGTAGTAGTGGGGATGTATAGTAGTGGTGTTCAGGGGGGAGAGGAGGAGGCGAGGGACCCGGAGCCTGGCTCGTCGCATGCTTGGTTGGCTGCGGGATGGCATATCCCCTGTGGCAGATCACCGCCAAGGACCTTTGCCCCCCTCTCGTCATCCATTCTTGGCGTCTCGCGGCGGCGGAGAGAGAGAAGCGCACGCCGACGAACGCTCACCTTACCGTCTCTCACGCGTAGAGTAGTGACCCCCGTCGCCGCTGCGGATTTTGGGCGACGGGGAGGCGTGAAGCGACACCGCCAGCGACGGCGCGGAAGGCGAGGCGTGAGAGGGAGAGGGGGGCAGGCGGCGCTCCTGTAGTGGGCGGCGGTAGAATCCTGCGCCGGTGCGCGCGCGATGGGGAGGCGACAGTGCGTGCCCGTCGTTGCTGACGAGAGGAGGCGGCTTGACATGTGGGCCACTCCTGGCATCGTTGGTGTCGCTCCGAGATTGCAGGACAGCGGACTCTTGTAGTGGCGGCGGGATGACCAGCGCGGCGGGGCTGCGTATGTCGGGAAGGAGGAGGGGGAGAGAGTGGGGGGCTTCGGCCTGCTCGGCGCCGGGCCCATTCACGTGCCCCGACAGCATCCGCTGCAGTGATGGGGCGTCTGGCGAGGCGGAGGGGGCGGGGTGGGCGGGTGGGCCCGGCAACGGGGCCGGCGCACGCTCCCACAGCGTCATGTAATCCCCCTCTGCGCGGCGCTCCTCGTTCCGCGCAAGAAACTCGGCGTAGGCGGCGTCCCTAGTCGCCCGCGCCCCTCGCTGCTGCCGCACAATCGCGCGACTGAGCGCCTCCTGCAGTGCGGCGGAGGTCTCATCTTCTTCCCCGCCACGCGTGTGCGCCGTTCCTTCTACTTCCGCCTTGTCCTCTGTGGGGAGACTGGAGCGCCGTGACAAACACAAGCTGGCGGGTGAGTCGCCGTGCGTGGCCCGGTAGTCCTGCATGAGGGCATCTCGAGAACCCGTGGCGGCGGCGGCGGCGGTGGTGGTAGGGATGGTGAGCAGCCGCAGCAGCACGCGGGCCTCGTTGGCGACGGCGTCCTCCACGAAGGGCAGTCGCATGGGAAAGGTGGGGGGTGGCGTGGCCTGTGCATGGCGCGGCCCCCGACATGTCGCCCGCGCCACCCACCCCTCGCCCAGGGAGACGGCGGTCCTCCCTCCTCCACTGCCGCGACTGGTGTCGGACCTGACACTCACGCTGGAGGGAAAGGACGAGGCGGATGGCCGCTGTTGCTGTTGCCACCTCCAAGAGTCGTTGTCGGCAGCGGCAACCCTGGCGCTCGTCGAGGGCTTGCGCCGCTCTGTCGGATCGCGCCGCATCAGACACGAGGACAACAACAACGCGGGAGGCGGGCTCAGGGCGCCGCGGGGGGCTATCTGCCCCTTCACCTCCTTCTCCTCTGCTGTGGTGGGGGTGTCCACGCTATGATCACAGCCGTCGCCAGCAGTGCGGACGAGGGACGCGCTCTCCTCTCTCGCCGCCGCTGCGGGGTTGGCCGAGTGGCTAACGCCATGAGTAGACCTCTCCCCTACGCTGTCTGCCTGCTCAGCGGCAACGTCTCCCTCTGCTCCCCCACTTGTTTCCGTTGACGTAATCGACAGAACAGAGCTGTTGCTGACCTTTGCCTTTGCCGGGTGGCCCTCCTCGCCCACCACCGCTCCAGACGTGGCGGGGGCGTTGTTGTCTGCCGCGGCAGCCGTGACGCCGCTCGTGCCGGTGCGCTCGTATCCTTCCTTCTCACTAAGGCGGAGGTTGTTGCTTCCGTTGTGGGAGCCGGAGCCTTTCGCATCCCCCAGCGGCGAAGTCGGCGACCACGCCGAGTGCGCAGACATGGCGTGTGTCCGCGAGACGGAGATGACCCCTTGGGTCCAATCTGCCATGGCCATCATGCTTGGCACTTCGGTGCTGTCGCCCCAGCTGCCCTCCCTCACCACGCTGTTGCAGCCCAAGCAGCGGAGCCACCCATCCTCCCCGCGGCGGTGGTGGTAGCGGTGGTGTTGGCAGGGCTGGTGGCGTATGTACACGGCATAGACCTCCTCCTCGGCGATGCGGCGGAACTCCTCCCTGTCCCGTTGAGCGACAGCACGCTGGAGGCACGCGCGCGCCATGGCTACCCGCAGCCAACACTGGAGGCGCGTGGCTGCCCTATCTGCCGCCAACTCATCCTCGCGACTCCTCCGCACGGCGGCCCTTCTTTCCGCAGTCAGCCGCAGAGCAACGCACCCACGCCACCACCGCTGCAGGCGAACGGCCACGAGACAAAGGGTCAGCAGCGCTGGTCCTGCCGAGTCGTCCTTTGTGTCCCCGCCGCCACTGGTGAGTGCCGTGCGGGTGTGCGGGTCAGGGTAATAGTTGGGAACGCCGGGCTGAAGTGCCTCGCGCGCGGCCACCAGCGCCGCAGCCTTGGCTAGTAGGGCGGCGTTTCCCCCTTCACCGCTGCCCAGCGCGGCAGTGTCGGCTTGGCACTGGTGGGAGCAGTCGGTGGTGGTGCTCGCCGCGTGGAGCATGACTATGGCGGAGGAGGAGGCGGGCGTTTGCGTCGTCACACGGCATCCCCCCTGACGATCCCCGTGCGGACGTGGAAGCAAAAATGGATTGGCTGCTGCCCCCACGAGGGCAGCCACTTGGCCCTCGTAGTGCGCCAACACGAGCGCGTCAACAGCACTCACGCCCGTGCGGTGCGACACCTCGGAAGTTGATGTCTGCTTGTGCTTCGCGGCAAGGTGAGCCACACGTGCGCGAAGCTCTGCTACCGGACTGAGCCGGCCCGCACGGTCGCCTTCCACGCCATTGCCGTGCCCGACGCGACGCGAGTGAGCGGCACACGCGAAGAAGGGAGGCAACGGGTGCTCTGTTTGCTTGGCCAGCGGCAGTGCCGCTCCGCCCGCCACCACCACCACCCCGCCGTCAAGGAGCGTGATGCTGTTGTCTAGCGTGGCAACCTCCTCCTCGTCGGCGATCGTCTGGACAAGGGAGTCGCCGCCCCCGCCAGCGCCATGTCGCAAAGCGGGGAGGTCGATCAACGGCGCGTCTCCCAAAATGCCGCTGTCGCTGGCATGGGGACTGCTTTTGGCAGGGAGAGGGATGGCAGCAGACGCCGGTGCGTCGTTCCCGCTCTTCTCGCTCACGCCACTCAGTGGCGGGAAGTTCGCGGGCACCGCTCCGCTGGCGGCCGCCGCGGTGCTCATGTAGTTCGCGGGAGCGACAGGCATGGCAGCAGCAACGGGGCGGACGCCAAGACTCAGGACAGGAGACTGCGTCATGATGCTGCCGCTGCTATCCAAGGAGAGGATGCCGTCGGGGGCGGACTTGAGAGCCAGTGGCGGCGTTCCGTCCCGCCTGCGCTGGCTCAGGGGCAGTTGGGGACAGGCAAGGCCGCGGATGTTACTTGGGCTGCCACGGACGACCCCCACTCCGGCCCAGCCACCCTCCTCCGCGCCGCCGCTGTCGCATCCACTGCCGCTGGCGCTCCGGGTGCCATGTGGCCTACCACGCCGCCTCCTCCACGCATGTGTGTCCTCCCGAAAGGAGGCCTCAGGCACTCGCCGTGGCATCAGCGCGGAGTGCTGCGCGACAGAGATGGCTCGCAGTACGGCCACCTCGTCACCAGTGCGGGCACTATCCCGCTCGAAGCTGGCGCACAGCTGCTCCAGGGAGGCGCGGGCCTTGTCGCTCAGCGAGGGCAGATCGCGCTGCTCGAACGCAAGCAGCGACTCCTTGGTGGGGCGCGGCAGCGCGGCCGTGCCCCCGTCCGGATGCCTGGCTGCGCTGCTGCTGTTTGGCGTAGTCTGGGCCACGAAGAGGGAGGAGGAAGGGGAGAGGGTGTCGGTGTGCGGCGCGTCGTTCCTTGTAGGAGAGAGGGGGAAGGAGAAGGATGGAGGACGCGGCGGCGGTGGTGGGGCCTGCCGCAGAGGCTTGCCGGCCCGCCCACTGCCACCGTCAGCAGCGACAAACGCGGCGGAGGGGGAGGCCTCGTCGTTGAGGGACAGGGCGGGCCGGATGCCGGTCCAGATCCCAGCGGCGGTACTGCTGTGGTTGCTACTGTTGCACTCGTTCCCGCCCACCACTGCGGAGACCTGCGGGTGCGTCCCGTGCACGCCCACCGCACCAGCAGGCGGAGGCTGCCGCAGCAGGTTGTGGGACGGCGATGGGAGCAGACTCGGTAGCGATGTGGTGGCGCCACACGCGGGAGTTGCCCTGTCGCCAAGGACTGTGGGGGGCAGACTGCTGCTGCTCCTCCTCTGACTGGTGTCCTGCCCATGGCGCTGGGGGGCCGCCAGCCTCGTCACCTTACCCATTGCCGCGCCGCCTACCCCAGCAGTAGCGCCAGCGACCACGACGACGTTGGCATTGGCGGGTGGTGGCTCGTGCGGCACGCCCATGAAACGGACGCTGCCCAGGGGGTCCGCGGCGACGGGCGGGGTCGTGGCACAGCCGAGGGAGCGCAGGAGCTCGTCCACGGACTGCACCGCATGCGCGGAGCGAGAGATGGGGTCGCTGGCCGGGTGCGACGACACAAGGTCCGCCTCGGCCAAGAACGTGGCCGCACTCGAGGAGCCGCCAGCGCTGCGCTGGAAGTCGCTGTCTCGTGTCCACGACGGAGAGCCCGCCAACGCTGACAAACGCGTGGTGGGAACGGGGCCTTGCGCTCCTTCCTTTGGCGGGAGTGGTGGCCGTACGCCTCGTCTCTTGCCGGCGGCGATTTGCTCCGCCAAGGGGACCCTCCTCCGTTTCTCGCGGGCGAGCTGCTGCGGCACGTTGTGCACCGCGTCACCCGACGACACTGACGTCGCGGACCGCCGCCGCGATGACGCCAAGTCCGACTGCTGCAGCGGCCGCCAGGAGTCTGTGAGGGAGCCCCGGTCGCGGCGTCGAGGGACGGATGGGGGAGGCAACGACGGCGGGACACCCACTCGTACCGTCACGCCACCGCCACGCAAATCACGTGTGGCGGGCGAGTTGTAGAAGTGTAGCACTCGCCCCGTCGAGCGGGTGGAGGAGGCGGTCGTCCGCCAGGCCCCGTCCTCGTCGCTCTTCTCGCGGCTCTCTCTATCCCACTCATCATCGCTACCGCTGTGCCCGGCCTCGGACACCACAGTGGCTCCACGCGGGGGATCTGGCGTAGCTGCTCCCGCCCCACTGTGCCCGTCGCTGTCACCGACCCGAGTCGGGGACAGTGTTTCGCATGCTTCACCGTTCCGGTGCAGCGCAGCAAGCTCGAGCGCGTGTGTGTGGGAAGCCGATGCAGGATACGTCTGCGTGTACGGCGCGTCCAGCGGTGGCGTGAGGATGACCACAGAGGTGGAGGGCTTCAGTAGCGGCACGGGCTGTGAAGGCTTCGCCGAGTCGCCAAGGAAGGCGCTCGCGCTCGTGACGAGTGGTGGCAGTTCGTGCATTATCTTCCATCGGTTCAACTTGGTGCGACGGCCAATCGAGATGCCACGCTCAGGAGGCGACACGGTGGCTGCCCTCTGCCCACGCTTTCGTCCTTCTCTGTCGTACGCCCAGCCAAGATCAGCGTCCGTCGTGGCCAGCTCCGGCCGTGCGACGGCGTCGTCGTCGCCTTGCTCTGCGCTAAGGAGACGATTGAGGTAGTAGTTGGTATCCCGCCCAGGCCGCGTGCGGCGCGCCACCTCTAGCTGTTTTTGAAGTTGCTCCGTGCGTTTCTGCAGTGAGGCGAGCAGGAAGGCGTCCTCCTCGCTGAGGCGGAAGCAGCCCCGCTCGTGCACCAACTGCGCCATCTGCCTTCCAGTGGTGGTGTCGCAGGACGGGAGGTGGTGGACATCCTTTGAGGGTGCCGAACAGGAAGGAGCCAACAGCACAGCATAGGGCGAGGACTCGCGACTGTCGGGACTGGAATGAGCCACAAGGCGGGCAGCGGCGGGGCTGTCGGGGCAGTGGGGAGTGAAGTAGTGCACACGACTGGTGGCGGTGGCGAGTGCCATCCGCGTGAGGTCAAGGCAGCGCTGCAGCTCGGGGAAGCGCCCCTCCAGCAGCAGCATGTTGGCCGTCACGTGGGACCGCCGCACCATGTCGAACACGGCGTACACAATGGCATCCTCGTTCGCGGCGCTGCTGGCTGCCATGCGCGCCAGTCGCTTCAGGTCTTCCTTCACATCGTCGATCTCCATCGATCAATGGATCCCTCTGATGCCCTGACTGTGAGGGAGGGGAGGAGTGCTGATGTAGATGTGGATGTGGATGCACAGGAGGAGAATGTCTCCACGAGAATGTGGGGATACACAGTAAGCAGTGTCTGCCGGAGCGTCCGTCCCTCGTCGTGACTGTTGCCGTTTGGGTGAGAAATGGGAAGGGGAAGGAGAAGGAGAGGGGGGTGGGAGACGTGGCGCGCGTCCCATCGACCATGCTCCCCAGAGCGTAGCCTCACTAAACAAGAGAGGGATGAAGGAAGGGAGGCGAGTCACACCGGAAGCGCTCTACCCTTCTCCCTCTTCCTCTCATTTCCTTTTCGAGTCCCGTTCCCTCCTTGCTCGCGTGTGTGTGAGGTAGCACCATTCCTCAGAGAGAGGTAGAGAGGCAGTGTACACATAGCAGTAGCAGCTGTGGTTGGGGCGGGGGGAGGGATAGCGACGAGCAGTAATCATAATCTCATCAGCGCTGAAACAGCTGACGAGACGTGGGGGGGGGGGAGAGAGGAGGAAGGGAGAAGAAAGTGATAACACAGTAATCAATCCCAAGTCACCGGAGGAGAGAGGCACCATGCAGACACGGATAAGAGCAGTAGTGTGTGAGAGAGCGGGCAAAGGGAGCGATAAACGCTGCTTCTCTCATTCTGCTGCGAACCACCCACTGCACCTCCTCCACCAGATCAACGGGGCACAGTCTCCATCAACGGCAAGCACCAGGCGCGCTGCTTGCCGCCCTCCCTGCACGAGTCGTGCCCCATCTCCTGCAGGTGGGGTAGGCAAGTAAGGACGTCAAAGTTCTGCCATCCGGAGAGACCCAGCGCCACGCCATCGACCCGAGTCAACAATGGGCAATTGCGCATCCACTCCGGCGTGCTGCACGCACAGAAGGCTGCGCGGAACACCCGGAGTTGCGTGAGCTGACCCAGCGGGGTCCAGTCCACCTCTTCATCAACGCCCCGCACCACCAGTTCCTCCAGCATCCGGCACTCGCCGACCCAGTCAAATGACTCCAGGAACATTCCCGGTATGCGCAGGGTTCTCAGCTGCGCCAAGCAGCCCAGCACGCTCTCGTCGGCAAACCCCACGTCGTCGAGATCCAGCACCAGCACCTCCAGGGAACCAGCGACCTGCCGCAAGAAGTTCAAATCCGCCTTGGGCCTGCACTCCTCAGCTGGCACACCCGGATGCTCCGCCATAAACGTCGAGTAGTAGTACTCCGACTGAAAGTTGAAGACCCGCAGCGCGGGCAGGCGGCCAAAGTGGGACAGTTCCACTGCCGTGCCCATACGCAGCTCGAAGCGGATAGTCACCTCCTGCAGTGTTTGGGTGGTGCACTCGCCGAGCCATGTCTGCTCCGTCGGCATTTCGCAGTCTGTG
>JASAOB010002674.1:0-37835 GCA_030849825.1 Herpetomonas tarakana | reverse complement strand
ACAGAGCGAGGTCGATCCGCTCCGGCACCGCTCGGACCGGCTTGCCAGCGCGCGTCGGTCCTTGTCCCTTCATGCCCCCAGAGCAGGAAGAAGTACATCATCTCCTCCACAAAGCCCGTCGAGCCCTGCCAGTGCACAAACGGGACAGAGACCTAGCGGAAACGGAAGTGACTCTCCCCACACGGCAGAAGGAGATGTGGATGTTCATCGCGGTGAGGAGCAGAAGCAGAGAGTGCGTGAAACGGAGGGGCATCCAGCCGGCCCCACCGCCTCACGGTCGGGGCCGGACGCCTCCGGGCCGCTCGATGGCCACAACGAAAGCCCAACCTGCGGGAACGAGAAGGAGGAGGATCAGAAGTGCCATCTGTCACTGTCGCCACCGCCACCGCGGGGCTCCCCGCACCACATGAAAGGGACCCAGAAGGCTTTCTCGTCTGAGCGTCCCCAGTACCAGCAACACCCGCGCGCTCCTCGGCTGCCCCACCGCCACAGGCCCTCTCCCATCAGCACCGCTGCAGGATCAGACGGGGCGAACCACAGCGCTGAAGAAGCGAGTGAGAAGGGGAAGAGCAGGAGCCACAGCAACGACAATGACGTCTGGGTAACCCCACTACTGGCGGCAGCGACAGCCGAGAGCCCATCTCCGCCGCCACCCGTTTCCTCCTCCCTTCTCCCGCCTTTACGACTCCACCCCGCGAGGGCCCACGCCGCCGACGCGGACAGGCGCGATCACACATTGCCGACGAACGAGGAGAACGACGGGACAGCCACAAGGCAGGTGGTGGCCAGGCTCTCGTCACCGGATCCCCTCACCAATCCCAGCAGTAGCAGCCGGAGGAGGGAGGAGCAACAGCAACAGCAACCAGCGAGGAGCGCGAGAGCCACGCCACCGCACGCGGCAAGGACCGTGGGTCCTGCCATTTCACTTTCCATGCCGCCTCGAACAGTGAACGGGCGAGTGTTTTCCCCCAAGCCCAGCCCCCCAGACATCCCCACACACGCCGCCGGCGCACCCGCCTCCGCTTTTGTCTTTGCCTTCGCCCCCACCTCCACTTCCTCCTCGCCAGCGCCGCCGCCACCCGGGCAGCCCGACCTCGCGCTGCACTCGGCTGCACAGGAGGACGGCTACGTCATGCGCCAGGGGAGCCGTGGGAGGGGAGAAGAAGGGAAACTCCGCAGCCATCTCGGCCGCATCTTGTCCTGGCCTCGCAGTCGCAGGTCCACGTCAAGGCACAAGGGCAGTCGCATCGGCAGCAGCAACACTAGCATCAGCGACAGTATTGACGGCAACAACAGCAGCAATGGCGGGCGGGGCCCGTGGCCAAGCTGCCGCCCACCACCACCATCGTCCCCTTGTCTACATGCCACACACGGAGGAGAGCACAGCGGTAGCGGCGATGGGGCAGTCACGGTCCCCATGGTGGTGGCCGCGATCGTCAGACCCACGCCACCTCGGCCAGAGCCTCTCGCACCCACAAGCCAAGATGGCGAAGGGAGACGGGAGTCTCGCGATGAGGATGATGAAGATGGTGGTGCCGCTCGTCCGAATCCCAGCGAAGGCGAGGGAGGGAGGGACGCGATCATTGGCACCGACGAAGCGGACGGTGAGCAGCACGCGGACGGCAGACCCCGTGAAGTGCTCGAGCTCACGGAGGAGGAGGAGCTGGCGCTGGCGGTGGAGAAGGGCTTCTACGCGTCCCCGTTCACGAGGGACGCCGCCACCTCGAGCCTCAACCACAGTCCCCTTGGCTCGCCGATCATACCACCTCCACCCTCGCGCGCCGCAACGAACAGTCTCTCCTTCACGTCGCACAGTACTCCCTACACGGCGAGCGGCTATGGTCACTGCTCCCGCGGGTCGGTGTCGGCCGTCTCGCTCACCGCGCCGCAGTTCATGGCGGTGGCCGCGGCCACCATCTCCTCCGTTGAATCTGGCAGGCCCCTGTGGCAGCCCCATCAACAAAGCAGGTGCAGCTGGAGCTCTGACAACAACAACAGCAACAGCAACGAAAGCAACAGCAATGCCAACAACAGTGGCGGGACGCCCGTGTACACGATGGTCACCACCACCGAGCATCCACACAGGCCCTCACGCGACCGGAGCACGAGTACCACCACCGAGACGGGGGGCAGCCAGGCCTCACAGGAGGGCGTCTCCAGTCAGCAGGGCAGAAGCTCGTCCTCCTCGTCGGTCGTGGCGCACTGGCGAGGCAGTGGCTTCCCTCCTAGACTACGACCCGTACCTGGTAGAAATCGCATCCGCCGCTTCACCTTCGCCAGCAACGTCGTTGAGGAGCAGCGGGAGCGCGTGCTGGAGGAAGCCGCCAGCGTCGTCGTCGCCGGTGCCCGTAACAGCAGCAGCAGCAGCGGCAGTGTCATGATTTGCTCTGATGGCGACGTGACATCGGTGCTGGTGGGTCGGCGCGTGCCGCAGCAGCAGCAGCAGCAGCGACATGGCGCACAGGCGGCGCCCGCCGCTGCTGGACCTGCCCCATATGTCGCCTTTGCTGACAACATGGATGGGGAAGGCCACCGCCGGGGCAGCGCCGGCACCGATGACGAACTCGACAAGGAGGGCACCACAGGCAGTACCGAGGAGCTGCAGCGTCTTGTCCTGGGCCTTCTCGACCGCTACACCCGTGAGAATGAGGGCAGCCGCGGCGGGGCTTCCTCGACGGATGAGAAGAGCGAACACGTCAACAACAACAACCAGCAGCAGCAGCAGCGATCCCTGCCCCCGCCCGGCGAACTGATGCTGCGAGAAAGAACGTCGCTGCTTCGCTTCCATAGGTGGGTCGGCGACCTGCTCGAGAGCAGCGATGCACCGGCCAGGGAAGCACGCGACTCGGCAACCACAGCGGCAGACGACACACAGATGGAGTACAGCTTCAGCAGTGCTGCCCTGGTCTCGGTTCACGCCGACACCATCGAGCCCCCGCCCGCCCTCCTTCTCCGTACTACCCACGCAGGCAACAACAACGAGGAGGAGGCTGGACACGCCAAGAAGCAGGACGGTGGTGACGCTGGCAGCGGGCCTATGCCGCCAGCGCCGCCGCCGTCGTCGTCGCGAGAGCGAGAAGGCTCGGCGGTGGGGACGCGCACCAGCATGCAATCGCCGCCGCTGAACAGCACGCGGGATCTCCTGACGGCGAGCCAACTGCCGTACTTCTACCGCCCCACCAGCGGTGGCGGTGGCGGTGGCGGCTGCACCAGCCCCTGCAGCGAGGACGGCTACGGCGAAACAGAGTACGACGACAGCGGCCACTCCGCCCTTACACCCCAACAACAACGACGGCAACGAGGAGGAGGAGGAGGTGAAGGAGGAGGCGGGGGTGGAAGTTCGGCGGTGCGCGGCCCGCCCTCCTTCTCGTACCTTCCCCTGTCCGGCCAGTCCCTCGCAGACCTTGCGGAGTCCGTACTGTCCCTCAGTGACCACACGGCGTCGTTGCTAGCAGCACGAGCAGAGGAGGAGGTGGGAAGGCAGCAACAAGAAGAAAAGGAAGAGGAGGAGGAAGAAGGGGACCAGAGAGATAGCGAGCGGCCGGCAAAGAAGCCGACGCGGCGGGTAGAGCGCTTTAATGCGCCAGCAGCCATCCTGCAGAGTCAACCCCCTGGCACTGCTGCGGCCATCGACGCGGAACCGCACGCACTGCCCCTCCCATCCACCGAAGCTACCGGCCAGCACGGCAACACCCCCGCCGCCACCCGCACACTCGTGCAGCAGACGTGGCTGCTGGTGATGCGGACAGAGCCCGTGGTCTTTCCCCAAGCCCTCGCCACGGCCCTCAATGAGCGATTTCCAATGTGCCACGACCTATGTCATCTTCTCGTCGCGCACCCCCCTACCCCTTCTTCTTCACGCAAGGCCCATGCACAGCAGCAGCCGCAGTGGAGAGGGGAGGAGGAGTCCGAGGCTCGAGGGGTGTCGCCGGGCTTCCTCGCCACCTTCTTGGTTTACGTCGTCTCCCACCTTGTCCGCGCGGACGGCGATGCGGGCAAGTTGTCCGACATGGCGCGCATCGCGACGCTACACTACTACCGTCTTGGTCTCTCTGTGAATCTCGTTTCTGACGTCATCGCGGTGTTTCACCCCCTCCTTCTCTCCTACCTGACCGCGTGCTGCCACTGCGGAGGAGGAGGAGGG
Organism: Herpetomonas tarakana; assembly: GCA_030849825.1. Classification (NCBI taxonomy): domain Eukaryota; phylum Euglenozoa; class Kinetoplastea; order Trypanosomatida; family Trypanosomatidae; genus Herpetomonas; species Herpetomonas tarakana. Next base: position 33,691 of record JASAOB010002674.1, on the reverse strand, counting down.
AAGGTGGAGGTGGAGGTGGACGCGGCCGCGGCCGCGTGGGTGGTTTTCTGGGACCAAGTGCAAACACTGATGGCCGCACACGAGCGCAGTGAAGCGGCGTTAGAGGAAAGGGGAGGACGGGTCCTCCTCCAGCAAAAGACCAGCAGGAGCGCGAGTATGCTCAGCACATGGAGTGGGGCTCCCTACCACCGCCGCCACGGCAGCAACGGCAATGGCAACAGCGATGGTGATGACGGCGAGAAGGAAGGCATCATGGGGGAGAGCGAGGCATCGCCATCATCGTCGTCGTGCTGTGGCCTTCCGGACCACCTGTGCGGCTTCCCCATCTCGCACGCAGGAGAAGACAATGACGAGGAAGCTCAGCTCTTCTACCAGTGCGACTGGCAAGGGGATGCCATGCTGGCACCGACACCGTCGCCACCACCGCCAACTGCTGCTCTCGTGGACGAGGGCGGCACCGCCACCGCGCAGGAGGAGGGAAACGCCACGTTGACGCACACCACGCTACCTCGCAGCACTGAGGGAGGTGCGCAAATGGTAAGCACATTCGCCCTGCCAGCCGCGCTTGACGGGTACCTGCGACCACCACCACCACCAATAACAACGACAGCAACCACCACTCCGTCCTCCACCTCCTCTCCTTCAGTGGTCCTCAGCGAAAGCACTACTGCCACCGCTGGGGGGGACGGGCAGCCCCATGCGCAGGAGGAAGACGAGGAAGAGGTGGCGAGTGTCACACCAGCTACGGGATCGCCAACATCAGCGCATCCGCGTGGGACGATGGCGTGTGGTGTGACCGCCAACGCCGCCCGCCGAGTGTCGCGCGTAACGATTGTCACGCCGCCACCGCAGGAAGCCACAAACAGTGAAGAACCCCGTGGAGCGGTGGTGCAGACGCGGCCCCCAGCGGTGACGAGTCTGCTCGTCCACCACATTGGCAACCAACACAGCATGGGCAGCAGCAACAGCAGAAGGGATGAGGAGGAGCAAGATCCCACCCCCACAGCCGTCGCTGGTCTAGAGTCCCCTGCGGCAGGCACGCAGGAGAAGGCCGAAACGCCATCGCTGCCGTCTCTCGACGACGCTGAGGAGTTGAAGGAGGGAGCTGGAGAGGAAGTGGGCAGCGGCAACACCAATAGCGTCATTGGCGACGATGGCGACGGCGAGAACGGTGATGTCTGTGTGCTGCTCGTTCTCAGTCTCGCCACGCTCAGCGACCCCGTGTGCCCGCTCTCGAGCACCGCCCACTGCTTCGCTGACGCCGTGGAGGCGGCGCTGCGACGGTGGCCGGGCACTCCCCAGCCCATGCAGGTCGTGGACAAGGCCAAGGAGGATGACACGTGCAACTGCCGTGCATGCGCCGCTCACAAGCAGCGGCGCATGCAAGGCGGGCACACCACCACCGCCGAGACGGCAGCAGCAACAGATGCCACGAAGCAGGAGGACGGACGGTCAGGGGAGGAGGAAGAAGAAGAGAATGAACTTGGCGTTGCAGATGCCCCGGGGCTGGCACCCCCTGTCTGTCCGGGGACAGTATCGTCGCCCTCCCCTTCTCCCTTTCCCGACTGCGGCACACCTCACCGCCACAGCCCTCCCTACGCAGTCCACGGCAGCCGCAACAGCAGCAGCGTCAGCGAAGAAAGTGACGATTTGGCGGCAGCATGGGTGACGGCAACCCGCCTGCCCAGTCCCCATCGCGGCGGTGATGGCTGCCGCACAGTGGCCGACTTCCCCGCAGGCGACCCGGGTTCCACGCCGACCTCACCCCTTGCTCCTGCCACCGCAACCGCGATCGTGGTCGATGCCGACCGCGACATGCACGGATTAGCGAGCAAGCACGACAACATCGTTGGCCCAGCGGAGAAGACTACCCCGTCGCAAAGTTCCCCGCCTACCCCACCACCACCCGACACGCCAAGTGGAAACTCCTCTCTCTGCCCCTCATCCGCAAGCGGCACCGCACGACCCGGCACCGCGGGTGAGCTGGTCGACATCATCGCAGAGCTGGCCCGCGAACGCGAGCTGGCGGCGGCGGGCATGCCGGACAGCAAGCATGCGAACGGGCAAGAAATGGCGGAAGAACCACTGCCACACGCGGCGGCGGCTCCCCTTGCCGCCCGCATCGTGTTCCACAGCACGTTCGCCGCGACCTGCGTGGCCTTGTACGTTCAAGGCAAGGTTCGCCAGCACGTCAAGACCATCATGCGCGCCGCCGTCGCGGACGCGGTCAGCGCCGAGGCCACCAGCAATCCCCTGCGGCGCTGTGCATCGAGGCAAAGCTTTGGTAGCTGCAGCGGCAACTTGTGGTCACCGTCGCCAAACCAGCACTCTTCTCCTGTCACGCCCAACTCGTCCGCCTCGCCATCAGCGCAGGGGCGAAGGGAAAGCAGTCGGGGCGGCAACTATGCCGTCTCCCCATCTCGCCACCCTCCGCGATCGCGGGTGGCCGCCTCGCCAGCAAAGCGTTACAGCACCACCTCGTCCTCCTCCTCTTGGCACCGGATTCGCCGTCTGTCCGTTTCGCTTCGCTTGCCCTCCGCCAAAACCAGCAGCAACGACGAGGTCGGCAGGAGGAGCCGCAGCGGCAACAGCAACAACAACAGCAAGAAGAAGCGACCACTGACGCGCGCACGGACGCGGCAGGAGAGCTTCCACTTTCCCCCTGGCGCTGACCGCCGCCACCGCCGCCGCCGATGCAGCGAAGCAACGGTGGGTCAGTGTGAGGCCCTCCTCGCAGCAGCTGCAGCGGCGGGGGACGCAGAAGCGATATCGCCGCTGAGTCGGGCCGGCGAGGACATGGCGGCGATCGTAACAGGGACCGCGGCGCCATCCCTGCCCTCCCCTCAGCATCGGCGGGGTAGCGACAGGAACATCAACGGCAACAGCAGCGCCAGTAACTTGGGTTTGGCGTATGCGAGTCCCCGGGACGACCTGCTCTTCGACGCCTTGGCGCCGGCGATGGATGCGAGTTCGTTGCTGCTGCCTCTGGCGCGAGTGTTCTCGCATGAATCACTGGCAGGCGGCATGGGCAGGGACGAGAACAGCTTCTGCTCCTCCCTCTCCACCTCGGACCCGACCTCTGCGGATGGAGATGCCGACAGCCGCAGTCGCAACACCACCACCAGCAGCAGCAAGGACGGTGAGGGCGACGGGCGTGAGTCGACGAACTCGTCTTCTCCCGCAACGCCGTCATCGTCATCGTCCTCGTCCTCGTCGCTGCCGACCTCCGCTTCCTCATCCTTCTGGGAAGACTGTCCCAGCTCCGACACGAGCGACTTTTCCTTCTCCACCATCCACTCCTTCCACACAACCCCCTCGCCATCGATGGGGCAGCGGTCCGTCGAGTCCCGACTGCTGGACAAGGCCATCGCCTCCCCCACTTCCCACTCGGGTGGGGAATGCACCGACGGTACTCTCCCTCGTCCCTCCTCCGCGCCGGTCGTCTGCTCTCTCTTGATTGACTCCGATGCCGAAGCCGCTGCGGCGGGCACACGATCCTTCCATGCGTCATCAGCAACGAGTCTCGCCCGGCATGAAGGAAATGAAGAAGAAGAAGAGAGCTCCGAGGAGGACGACGACGACACCGACGTGGAGGGCTATGCAGCAGAGGACATGGTGTGGTGTGGCAGCTCCATCATCCGTCGTGCCTCCCTGGGGGTCTACGGCAGCGCGGGCGGCGGCACCATCGTCGCCGACACGGACAGTCGTCGTCGCGTAGGCAACTCCAAGGGCAGCGGTCAGCACCGCACGGCATTCGCTGGCAGCGCACCGGCCACTCCAGTCTCCTCCTTTCTCCGTGGCATCGAAGCTGTCAGCAGCACAGCGAATGGAACGGACAGACCTGCCCACTCTCGTCGCCATCTTCATCATCGTCAGCGCCATCCCCACGATCGTCGGCCCTCACGCCATCGCCACGGCAGCACGGAGGGCATAAATGTGAGAAGCAAAGCCGGCAATCCCTTTGATGGGCCGCTGGGCGAGTCTATGTCCTCGGTATCCGCGAGGGCGGTTACGACACCTACCAGCAGCGGCAGCAGCAGCTTCGAGGGCAGCACGACGCAGCGGCAGTCTCTCCTCTTTCCGTTTGTCATGGCGGCTGTGCACACGACGACGCGACGCAAAGCCACCGCGACAACGACAGGAGGAAGCGAAGAGGGTGATAGCAGCAGCAGTAGTGGCACGAGCAAGGACGTGAAGAGCATGCCGGAGCGCTCCAGCGGCAAGGTAGGAAAGCGGAGGGAGGGAGAAACGGCGGAGGACTGCATCGTGCGAGCCACGCGCGCCATCGCACGCATGATGTACCGCTACACCCGCTGCCACCTGCGAGAACGATGGGAGCAGCAGCGGATGGAGGAGGAGACCGAGGAACGCCAACGCAAGCGCCGCGCGCACTCGCATCTCCGTCGTCCATACAGAAGCACCACGTGCGACAGCGCGCCAGGAGGGAGGGAGGAGAAAGAAGAGGACGAAGCGAACTCCGCTCCGCTTGTTCCTCGCCGAGAAGCACAGGCTTGCAGCAAGGATAGCAATAGCAGCAATAGCAGCAGCAGCAGCAGAAGCACGACTCCGCAAGAAGCGATACCGTGCAGGGACCATACGCAGCACCAGACGCCGCGAGAGCCGCACACGGAGCACTCCCTCATCTGCCCCGCCGATGACGCCTGGTCTGACGGTAAGAAGAGCAGCAACGAGGGCGAGAGCGACGACACTAAAGAGAAGGAGAAGGAGGATCGGTGGAGACGGCGCATTCACGCTGCCAGCACCGCGCTCGGCCTTGACGAGCGCGAGTTCGATCGCTCAAACGAGAGCGGGAAGGACGGTGGTGGTGGTGGTGGTGGTGGTGATGTCGACAGTGACTCTGACAGAGAGCTCTTCGTCGAAAGTGAGGCCTACCACCGCGTACTGGAGCGATGCTACGGGGCCAGCAGCAGCGGCGGCAGTGGCAGCGTCGCCAGCTCTTCCCCTGCGAGTCGTCGACAGACGCGTCGCTGCACCATTTGCCTGGTCCACGACACACAGAAGTCGGGTTGGGTGGCGCAGACAGAGCGGCAGCGGCAGCGGCAGCAGCAGAGACATCGCCTCACCCAGAAGGGCTCCTTCTACTTCGCTGGGCAGCGGCTGCAGTGTGTCCGGCGCGGCTCGCTGCTGCGGCTGCTCTCCCTCCTCGCGGCCGTGGAGGAGCAGCAGCAGGAAGAGGAGGAGATGGCGGCGGCGGCCTGTCGGCGTCGATGCGGGCCCGCGGCAGGCATCGAGAGGAAGAGAGAGGCACGCCGCGGGGTCGTGGCGGCCACCCCCGACAGCCACCGTAAGCCCCGCAATGATGATGCGGAGACACGCAGCGGCGACATGCCGGAGGCGCGCGGGAGCTGCAGCCACGATGCTGGGAAGGTGGTCCCAGTGGACACGACCAAAGGTAAGACAAGGGCTGGGAGGACGACATGCAAACCAGCTCCGGCGGAGAAGCTCAGCGCGACGCACCTTGCGGAAGCGGCCAGCCTCGAGGCCCTCCTTGACCGGAAGGCGGAAGAAGACGCCATCTTCCACCGGTTGTGGCGGCTCTACACCGTGAACTTCTACCTTATCCTGTCTCAGCACGCTGTCGACGCCCTGAGGGAGTCGGACATGTTCACAGCACAGCCGTGCCCGCCAGAGCTGTTGTCGCTCGTCTTCCGTGATGCTGACGAGGATGAGAACAGCGACAGCGACAATACTCGCCCTCGTCATCGTCGCCGTCGTGGCAACGGCGGTGGTGGTGGGCTGTGGGACAACTTCTTCTACTCCTCCTCATCCTGTGGCGGCAATCGCTTTCAGAATCGCAGCCACAGCAATGATAGTAATGGTGGTGGTGGTGGCGGCAGCGGCAGTCTCTCTCGAGGGCAAAGGCGGCGCCAGAGCAGCCTTGGCGGGGGCAGCTTCGTCTCCCATCCGAGCATGCTCCTTTCACAGGACACCATCTCCTCTCTGCTCTCGACGAGCGATACGGTCAGGAATGGTGGTCAGAGGAGCACGGATGACAGTGGCACGACCGGCTGCGGGCCCAACACCGCTGCCGCCGCCTCGGTGCCCTCCCTTTCGCAGATTCTGCTCTTCTGCTGTCGTAGCTGCGAGAAGGATGCCGAGGATGGGAAACCTGTTGCCGCCTCCACCACAGCTACTACTACTGCTGCCGCTGCTGCTGCATGGGCAAGCACAAGAACTCCGACAACCTCAAGTGAGAGGCATAGAGGGAAGGAGAAGGCAAAGGCAAAGGAGACGTCTGTCATTCTCTGGACCATTGAGCGGCCCTCACTGCCTCACGAAGTCGGATGAAACTGTCCAAAACGGGGCTCTCTCTCTCTCTCTCTGGGTGTTCATAGATCATCATTTCCTCTAAACCAATCCATCTGATGACATAACTGGTGCGCAGCGGATACGGTAGTTTCCCTTCTTTTTCTTCCTTTTTCGTGTATTGTTACTCCGCAGCGCGCACCGGCAGTTTATTTTCCAGCTTTTACATCCATCACAGACTAGCATGTCTGTGATGGCTTCTCTGATAGTCCCCCATTGATGTATTCTATTATGTCATATCTCTCTCTCCATGTTGCTTCTTTCCATCTACATGCCAGCAGGCTCACATGTACACACCGACACACCAATGCATCAACACCCAAAACAGCAACACTTATGAAGAGAAGAACGGAAGTGCGGTGCAGAATAAGAGGAGGAGGAGGAGCGATGATGTTAGACCACGAGCTCACCCACACTCTCACCGCCCGCCACTGCTGCGAGGAAGAATGAGAACCGTGTGTGTGTGTGTGTGTGTGTGTGTGTGTATAAATGGAGAAGAGAGTGAGGGAGTGTATGCGGGCCAACACACACACGCGCCAGCCCCCCCTTTTGCTACTCACGCAACGATAGCAGTTGGTGGTGGTAGCGGTGGCGCTGGCGACGGTACTTGTGGCAATAACGCTCCCTCCCCTCTCTCTTAACATACTTTTGATCCTTTTGTAGCGCCTGCCTCTTCCCCTTCCCTCCCCTTTGTCATCCGCAAAAGCAAACACACACACACACATAAAGGGCTTATTTTTTTGTTCAATCATTGAACCGTTGACAGCATCAGCAAACAAACAAAAAAAGTTGAAAGACATCAAATAGAAGCATACTGAGAGAGAGAAGAAGAGAGACACACATCTTTGGTGTCTTGGCATTCATCATGAGCTGCCCCGCTTCGGACCCGTATGAAAGCCCCAGCAGCGGCAAGGCCCTTGGCGCCGTTGACGGGAAAGAGGTCTGCCCCGACGGGCCTGTCCCCGTTGCCGCCGCGGACAACCAAAAGCAGAGCTGCAGGAAGAAGAGGGGGTGCCATGATGCGAAGGTGATGCGCAGGCCCAAGAAAGTCGTCTACTACTTCTCCTCCTCGTCTTCTTCCTCAGAGGATGACGAGGCGGCGGACGACGGCAAGGGCAACGAGCATTGCAACAGCGGTGCGAAGAAGTGCGGCGAGCGCCGGGGCAGGAAAGAAGTGGCGGACTACTCCGCTTCCAGCTCTGAGTATGACCCGCACTCCTTTCGAAAGAACCGGAAAGGCAAAGCCGGAGCCGACAACAATGACGACTGCGACGATGACGGCAACTGCGACATCGTCGTTGTCATTCAAAACCGGAACAACGGTAAGGGTGGGGGAAAGGAGAAGGTGTCCGCCACGAACCCGCGAATCGGCAGCCCCACCCCCATCGGCTTCTTCGCCTTTGGCATGACGACGCTGCTCTACAACGTCCACAACGCGCAGGTGCACCCGAAGAACCAGGCGACGATGGGCCTCGTCATCTTCTACGGCGGTCTCACACAGTTTGTCTGCGGCTGGTTCGAGCTCATCAACATGAATACCTTTGGCTGCACCATCTCCACCACCTACGGGGCATTTTGGATGGCAACGGCGGTGCTGTGCCTGTGGCCGGCCAACGAGTACGTCATCTCGTTCGGCAGCGCTGCCTACACAGGGGGCTTCTTCTTCCTCTGGTTCATCTTTGCCGGCACCCTCTTTGCCTCGAGCTTCAAGTCCCCCATCATGTGCATCATTCTGTTCTTCTCCGTCATGCTGAACTTCTTTCTGCAGAGCGTGGGGTTCTGGTGTAACTCGAACAAGGTCGCACAGGTCGCGGGCTACGAGGGCATCGTGGTGGGATCGCTCGCGACCTACATTGGCATGGCCTTCACCTTGGCGGATGTCTACGGACGCAACGTTCTCCCACTCTTTCCCCACAAGAACTTTCGCAGCATTGGCTGGTAGGGGAAGAGGGAGGGAGAGCGAAGCAAACAAGTCATGGAAAATGAACAAGGAGATAAGCAGCAAGCATGTCAAGAATGTTTGTGGTCCGATAATATGAACGACGATCGACTGGGAAGGGAGGGGAGAAAGGGCTGAGTCCCTAATTTGCAACCTCTCCTCACCCTTTCACCTTTACTTCTCGTTTCTTTCTCGACACTTGCTTTCCCCCGTTGACTAACTCTCTCTCTTTCACAGCTGGTATACGCATGTTCCTAAGACTACTGCCTTCGCTACGATTTAGGGCTACCATTACTACGATTATTACTTCCTCTGTATGTGTATGTGTGTGTGTGTGTGTGTCTTCTCCCTTCTCTTCCAATGAAAGGCCCATTCGCCAAGAACAGCAAGCGGCCACAACAAAACTCGTCGACATCGTTTCTTCTTCCTCTTCCTCTTCCTCTCTGCGCTCTGCGCGCCGCCCCCTCACCCTCTCCCCCGCTCCTTCTCTGTTTTTTCTTCTCCTTCCCCTCCGCTGCATGAGAGTGTCGCCACTTGATCTCTCTTCCTTTCTTCTCCACTTCTTCAGCATAGAGAGAGAGAGCACTAGCACTACACGAAGGCATATTAGAGATCGTAGTGTACGCATGTGGCGAGGCAGTGAGAGAAGAGAAAGGGAAAGAGGGGGAATGCCAAAGAAGACAGTTTCATGGGACATGAACGGTGAAGAGAGAGAGAGTGAATGGGGTAAGCGCAGCTACAGCTGTACGTTCTATGAAACGACATCTCCTCCCCTCCCCTCCTTCTCCTTCTCTCTCTGTCGCATTGCGTAGTGCGCTTTATTGAGGAAGTGGTAGAACACACACTCACGTACCTCAACGCTCCCCCCCCCCCCCCACACACACACAGAGAAAGCTTCTGCCCCTTCTCCTCTCTGCCTCTCCTCCATCTCCCTCACGCGCACCTCCCCCACCATCATTAATCAACGAACCACACTTTCCACCAGACACCTCCCTTTCCCTCCCTTCTCCTTTCCATTAGAGTGTATATATATATATAGTATCCTTTACATATCCCCGTTATCCTTACTCTTCATCCAACGAATATCCATCCCTCCCTTTCGCTATCTTTCCCCTCTTTCCCCTCGCCTCCTCCCCCTCTGAGCGTTGAGCGGAAACACTCATTGATTCATCTCCTCAGCTTCGATAACTTGCAGCCTACCTTCCCCCCCCCCTTGCCACGCGAAAGGAGCCAAATCGAAGAAGACGACAAAACATACCTCAAGCCAGAACCCAACGCTTCCCCTTCCCCCCCCCCCTCCCCCTCCTTCTATCCCCCTTCTTCATATATACATCCCTTTCCAATAAAAGGGAAAGCGATTCGTCGGCAAGAGAAGAAGTGACAACGGCAGCGGTAGGTGTACCAATATATATCCATCTTATCTACAGCTATCTCCACTGCCATCATTTCACCCCTCTTTCTTCTCTCTACCCGTATACACTTCCCCCAACGACTTCCTAAAACAGAAAGCCCTCATCGAATCCCCCGCTAAACTCCTCTCCCCTCTCCTCTCCTCTCTCTATACCCACCTACCCATTGCATATCCCCCCCCCCCCCCTCCATCTCTCTCTCTCTCTATACACTTCCCTCCTCACCTGAGCAGCAGAGGTATCATCCCCCCCCCCCCCCTCTCTCCTCTCCTCTCCTCGTTTGCTTCTTTTTAAACGCTCCCATTTATTCTCCCCTTCTCCCTCTCCTCTCTCTGTGCTTCTCTGCCCCGAAGAGCGACAGGAAACAACAATATATACCTGCTTCTTTTTTTTCTTTTCTCCTACCACGTCTATGGAGAGTAACTCCACGACTGCGAGGACGGGTGGCCTGTCCGCGCGAGAGGGAGGTCCTTCTGCCACGGAGCGAGCGGCGGAGGACGAAGATGGTACGAAGCACACGAACTATGACGCAAGGATGGGCCTCTTCCATGGGACGCAGGCCATCTCCGACTACATTCAGCTGTTTCCTGAGGACAACGACAACGACAGCGACAGCGATGGCGGCGGGACGAGCGGCGACGTGCAACGCGTGTACCTCACTGCAGACTTTCTCAAAGCCGTCTCGCACTGGTCGTCATCCCCCGCGCCGGTCCGGCCGCAGCCATCCTTCGCCTACGAGACCCGAAGCAGCGATGAAGACAACATCAGCGAGAATGGAGTAAACGACGCTGACAGGAGGGAGAGCAGGTTCATCGTTCACGCCAAGGGCTGCGGAGACGGACACGCAGCACACTCCGACTTTGAGGACGGCACAAACCTCTCACTCTCCCTCGCTGGTGATGCTGGGCTACTGAACAGCGCATGCTGCAGCGATGGTCTTTCTTTCTTCACCCACACCGCCCTGCGCTCCCTCGCCCGTGGGTGGTGGCGCAGCGGCGACAACGACGACGACACCTCCAACGGGGCCACCATCCCCCCTACCACCACCACCACGGCAAGCGCCAGCAACTTTCTGCAAAGTGTTGATGACAGCGTGCATGGCAGCGGCCACAACCTCTGATAGCGGCGATTCACCTCACACATGCACCGCGCGACCGAGAGGAAGCGGAAAGGGTGAGGCGGAGGGGAGGGGAGCGAGGTGCGTCACGACCCATTGCCGTCTCTCGAAGCTACGAGTCCATCGTTAACTATTGACTTGTACATACAAATACTTCCTTACATGTCCAACTCACGCACGGTAAAAAAAAAAAAAAAAAGGAGAAGAAACCAAGTAACAAAGAGAACGAGAAAAATATGTGATCCTTTGTTTGAGAGAAAACGCAAAATCATTAAAGGAGAGAAGAGAGAAAGCAATGCCTTGTGATTTCATTATGGAGCAGTACATGGTCAAATGCGATCTGACAAGAAGGAGTTACCCCCTTCGCCCACCGTCCACCAAGCCCTTTCCCTGCTTCCGTTTGAGCGGGAAGGGAGAAGGAGGGATGGAGGGATGTAGGGCGGAAGTAACACCAAATGAGAGCATATCGTTCAAAACGAGATTTGATAAGCATGTAGTACACGTGAGCATGCCGACGTACGACACTTCCCTCTTTACTCTTCCTCTTTCCCCTCCTCTCTCTCCGTTGAAAAGCTCTAAAGGCAAATACATAAGCACTTTCCCCCTTCTTCCTCTTCTTCCTCCTCCTCTCGTATTTCCTTCCTCTTTAATTATCCAGATTGACCACCCACCCACTGTCTTTTCCCCTCGCTTTGCTTGTATTGCAAAGCAGGCGGAGACGAGTAAAAAGATAAAGAAAAAAGCAAACTGAACATTATATAGCCACAACCAAACCACCCCAAGCGTTCGTCCTCTTCACCCTTCGCTTCTTGCAAGACAGCTCTCCGTCTCCGACAAGAAGTGTCGTGTTGAGCAACGACGGCAACTCTTTTCACGAAAGAAGAAATACGAGCAAAGAAAAACGTAGCGGAGCAGCGCTCTACTGCTCCACCGCCCTCGCCACCCTGCACCTCCTTCTTCTCCATTGAGTTACACGCTGTATCATATCTATTCTCGCAAATCTAGCTCCCTCGGCTCCTAGCTTACTTGGAAAATTCAATAATACCCCCATCCCCACTTCCTCTCTCTTCTCCTCCCTTTGGAACCATCCTTGAGCAACGCCCTCTCTCTTTTCACTCTTCCTATCCTTCACCTTTTTAGTGCTTGTGCAGACGGATACTATCCCCCTCCCCCCCCCCCCACACACACAGCAACGGCACCATCCTGGCGCCTGCTGAACTTGACAGCGACACAGACGCTTCACCACACACACACCTTATCTTTGTTTGCTTGTTTGTTAGGCGTTCATCGCATAGCCAATCATCGAGGAATCAACAGCGCGCAAAACGCCATCCTCGTGCTTCTGCTTGTGTCTCTCCACCCATCCCCCCCCCCCCCCCCCCCCCGCGGTCCCTCTTCCCTCCTCCTATTTCCTATTTCCTACTCTCTCTCTCTCTCTTCAAATATCACTATCATTCTTGGAGCCCATTTGAGAATACCAGCGGCCTTTAAAAAAAAAAAAAAATTCGAGGCCGTATATATATGTGTATGTACATACAGTGAACTCCCTGATTCCCCTGCAAGTACTCCTCTTTCTTACTTGATTGATTGATGCCCCCCTCTCGTACTGCGAGCCCGTCGGCGGCTGACGCGCACACAGGCCCCGCCGAGAATCACCACGCCAGCGGTATCACCATGGATAATAGGATAAATAGCAGTGATGCTTCCGGTGCCAGCGATCGCCGCCAACATGCTCGCGACGTGCTGACGGAGGCCTCGATGCTGCTTCAAGAAACGCAGCCAAGCGAACGCAGTAGTAACAGGAGTCATCGTCATCCTAATGGCAGTAGGCTTGGCCAGAGCAGCAACAAAATCGCTGCCCAAATGAAGAACCTCAAGCGCACCACCACCTGCACACCCACCTCTCAGTGGGACGAGAAGAGCACTGGCCACACCAATAATAATAGCAATAATAACAAGTTGCCGAGCGACAAGGTGAGTTATGTACGCATGACACCCATTCAAATGCGGAAGCTCCTCGCCACGGCACAGAAGACTAACAATGGGGGAGGCGGCACGCGCACGTCTCCGCATGCGCCAGCCGCCCCCAAAGCAGAGGAGTCACTGATGCAGCGCATCACCCAGCTGCGAGACATCCTCACGGAGAAGAACCTGGACGCACTACCGGCGGACCGGCAGGGCGACGCGAACACACACTCCTGTCCCAACTCCCAGACCCTGACAACGGGGTTGAGCACTGACAACAACAACAGCAAAGGTAACTCGTGCACGGAGTCATCCCAGGAGGTGGCGGCGATGTACGACTTGTACAGGGAGCTCGGCTCCTTCCTATCCACGCAGGATCAGCATCCCTGTGCCACCGGTACACCCCTCCTCACCACAACGGAAGAGATCGCTGCCATCACAGGCGTGCAGCCCTCGTCCTTCTCCCCTGTCGCAGGCGCAAACACGAATGTGAACACACACCATAACAATGGAGCTAACCATAACAGGGAAGACAAGGAAACCTTCAGTCTCCCAGCAGTGATCCGGTCAAACAACAACAACAACAATGGCGGCACCGCGAACCACAGCAACACACACAACTCGTTGTCGATGTCATCGCTACTCAGCAGCAGCAGGGGTAGCTTCGGCAAGGCGAGGACGGCGGCCCCGTATGTCCCTCACGTTGGCCCAGGTAGGAAGATGAGCCGGCACAAGGAAGAGAAGGGGGATGGCGAAGGCGAAGGCGAAGGCGAAGGCGGCGTCGGGCGGAACGCGAGGAGACGGAGCGTGCTCCTCCCCGCCATGGCAGTCCCCAATCCGCCGCAAGTTCCCGCACGGAGGCACAGCAATATCAACAGTAACAGCACCAGCATCAACGCTACCTTCCTTCCATTGCCCCTCACCACCACCAGCAGGGCGAGCGAGCGCAGGAGCAGCACCATCAACGGCGACGTCGAGGAGAACCCGGACGAGAGCGGGAGCGACGAGGGCAGTCTCGCGGCTGAAGTCAACGAGGCCCGCTTCGATCGAGCACTTGAAGAAGTCAACTCCATCATGGCGGACAACGAGATGGTGTACAGCCGGGTGCAGAAGTTCGCGAACGATATGACCACGCTAATGAAGAGCTGGTTGCACATATCGAGCAACGAGAACTTTGACAAGTGCGCGACGGATGTGTTCGCTGTGATGATCGAGAATCACCCGGAGTACCGGGATCTATTCTTCTCGGCCGACCTCCGCGAGCAGAGCAAGACGGTGTTCGACATGATCGGTAAAGCCGTCGTGGCCTTTGTGAAGATGGACAACATGCTGGACCTGCTGTCCGAGATGGGCGCCCGGCACTGCCTCTACAACGTCTCGTACAAACACTACACCGCGATCCGAGATGCTTTCTTCAAAGTGTACCCCTCCTACGTCACGCAGGCGATGTACGACGAGTCCATCGAGATTTGGTACATGTTCTGGAAGGTCACCATCGAGCTGCTAGTGAGTGGGGCCCGCACCCAAAGGGCCAAGTACTTCCTCCGCAGAAAGCACGAGCTCTGGATCGATCGTCTGCAGCAAGGGTTCCAAACGCTGGAAGCGCGGCAGCGCGCGCCGCCCAGTGACGCCCGCACGCACCTTTTCATCCCTTTTATGTACGACGCCGCAGTCTCCCTGGAGCCGCGCATGGCGCAGTACGCCGCCTTGCGCGACGTCAGGCCATCCGACCGCTCGTTCCGGGGCATCGGCCGCATTATCAGGCACCTGCGGCAAGACAAGAAGGTCCGGCGGTACTGCACGGAGCTCGCGATTCGGCACCAAGGCTACAACCTGACGGCAGAGATGCTCATCGCCGCCGGACCCGCCTTCATGGCGGCTGTCGACCACTTCATGCGAGATGAGCCCACCTACAACCCACCCATGGCAACCGACTTCCGAGACTTTTGGAAGTACATGGTCGAGCTGTGGTCACCCGATCTGGTCGTCGCCGCGCACACCGAGCTGGAGAACAACAACGCGCCGGATAGGTCTTCCCCTTTCTGCATTTTGTTCACTGACATTGAGGCCTCCACGAACCTGTGGGAGGCGAACCCAGATGCCATGCGCAAGGCAGTCCACGAACACCACCACATCCTGCGCGGCTTGATCTCCGACTACGGCGGGTACGAGGTGAAGACCGTTGGCGACTCCTTCATGGTGGCCACCAAGGACGCGCACATTGCCCTGCAGATCGCGCTCGGCATCCAGCTGGAGCTGATGCGGAGGCCCATCGCCCCCGGGTTCAGCATGGCGGCGGCGGTCAGCAACCCGCAAGGCTCCGGCGACCCCAGCTGCTGGCGCGACGACGGCCTGCGGGTGCGCATCGGCATCCACTACTGCGAGGAGGCCTCCGCGGTGTACGACAATGTGCACCGCCGCTTCGACTACTACGGGCCGAGCGTGAACTGCGCGGCGCGTGTGGAGGCGGCTGCCTGCGGTGGCCAAATCCTGATGACCCGCGAGGCCGTCGAGGCTCTCAAGCACACGGACTTTTACACCAAGCCGCACAGCCAGATGCTGGCCGGGCTGGGCCTTGGGCTGGGGCAGGAGGCTGTCGGGTCCTTGCCTGCGTCGAACGGCTGTGGCGGGGGCAAAACGCCACAGCCAGGGCCTCCTCCTGCCCGACAAGTGCAGCAGCAGCACACCGTCCCTGACCCGAGCGGGGACGGACGGCGGAGGAGCAGAAGCAATGCGGCGGCCGCTCGTGCGAAGAGAAGCAGTACCTTTCTTGCCAAGCCACTCGCCGACTTTGTGAGCTTTGAAGAACTCGGCCCCATCGCCCTGAAGGGCATCGCCGAGCCGCACGAAGTTGTGTCGGTGTTGCCCCATGCCCTCGCTGGTCGGCATTTCCACCGCCCAACGTCCGTGCCAACAGCGACGTTGAGCTCCGTCTCCAAGCAGGACTTGGACAGTTTCGAAGGAGCAGCAGCTCCATGAGACGAGGGGGGACGGAGTGGGGGGGGGAGGGCTCGCCACACGGGCTTCTTGCTAGCGTACGGCCAGCCCTCCCACAAAGCACGCACGCGCACACACACACACACACACGCCCTCTCCGTGAAGTGCATGAACTGTCTGTGTGTGTTCTCCTTTCCTCGCTTCTCCTCTCCTACTATGTTACTCTGTCCCTTCTTTCTCGCCGCCCATCTCGCTGGCTCGCGTGCACATGCTGCACAGATGGGAATACAGTCCCTCCCACAGCAGACAGGCGTGTTCGAAGCAAAGAGAAAAAAGTCAGCAGAGGAGAAGGGGATGCCGGTCTCCGGCATTCACATGGATACCACATGCATCCATGGTCTTGCTATCTTTTCTTTTCTTTTCTTCTCAGCTTAACTCGTAGTGTACTTCCTTTATCGAGTTATCCGGGAGTTGTTGTTCTCTCTCTTTTCCTCTTTGATTTCCACACACCCACCCACCCCCCGGTTCCCCGCCACGACGGGGATCCTTGGTGGAGAAACCGAGAAACTGAGGGGCCGGAACTCTGTTTTTCTTGCACGTCGAAAGCGCGGTTATCCTTCCATTCGACATAGCAGACAAAGAAGTAAGCCTGAGACAGAGCAACTGAGACTGTAAGGGCACGTAAGATGCCGTGGCGAAATGCCAACTCGACTGTCCCTAGCCTTCTTATTCTTTATTATTCCTTCGAAACTCGTGCTTCTGCTGCTTCTATTGCGTTCTACCACCACCATCTCCTCATCTGCAGTCCTCGCAGTGCGAGTGGGTGGGGGTGTCTGTGTGCTTGGAGTGCCTTCGAGCCAGCCACCCTCGCGCCAACGCATACCCCACACACGCTCTCCCTCTCTCTATTCCTCTCTCCCTTGGATGTGTGTCTGTGTATGTGTCTGCGTGTCTGCGTGTGTGGAGAAATGTGTTGGTATTGCTTCGCGCAATTCCTACAAGCCCACAAGAAGTCCACGCACTAAACGAATGGGGACCTGTTCCCAAAGTGGTGAATGACGAGACTGAGAGAGCGTTATCACCCTCTCTCTTTCTCTCTCTCGGAAAAGAAGAAAGATAATCTTATTTCCATAATGGAAGACGTTGGATTGTGTTCTCTACTTTCTTTCTTTTTTCTTTTTGTTCTTTGAGTCCTCCCACAGCTTTGGTTACGGCCCACCCACCGTCCCCCATCGACATATCCACCAAGGCGGATTCGATGGTATGCTAAGGGACGGTACCGGAACACTATATATATATTTTCTCCCTGGAAAAGAACATCCCCTCTCCATGCTCTTCCTCAGGGGAAGCAGACAGACGAAAACAAACAAGAAGGGAAGTACGTGGCTCAGTGGTCCGCAGACAGACGCAAGCACACACACACACACGCACACACACCCTCTCTGTTGTTCTCCACCTCCCTCCACCTTCTCCCCCCTTTCCCTCATCTCCCCTAATGGGCCACCCTTCCTTGTGCTGGCGCCTGTGTGTCTGTGTGTGTGTGTGTGTGCATTCCACGCACGTGTAGAGACATAAGGAAGTTAATATAAGCATACCAAGCAAGAGTCGGTTTCGCTCCATTCCTCCCCCTCTCTCTCTCTCTCCGTCCCCCTCCCCCTCCCCTTTTCATCCCCCTTCCCCCTTCCCTATACACACGCCCTTTTCGTCGTTGTCACTCTCTTCCCTTTCTCTGCCTGTCCTTCCATCCACCAAGAAGAGCCTGCAACGGCAGTACGATTATTCTCTTCATCTAACTCCTCTCTCTTTTTTTTTTTTTCGTGTAGCGGTCACTTTACATCTCCCTCCATCACCCCCCTCCTCCTTTTCACCGCTTTCCGACACTTCACTCGCTGCCCTCACGACCTCTCCGACACTCCTGAATACCTAAAGTACTTCTGTTCCGTCCTTCCTCTCTATTACTTTTGATCCTCCAGCAAGCAAACGAAAACGGGAAACAGGAGAGTTCCGGCATGGGTGCAGCCGCCTCCACCGCGATCTCCATGGAGCACAACGGCAGTGGTGTTGGTGCCAAGTCGGCCAGCAACAATGGCTGGACTCTCCCTGCCCCCCTCGCCCTCTCCCCCTCCTCCTCCTCCGTTGCCCCCGCGCGCTCCACTAGCGATCCGGCGAGGGTGGAGAAGCACAAGGCAGCACCGGCAACGTTGCTGCCATCGTTGGCTGGTCACTCGTCAGCGTCCAGCAGGGACTCGATGGGTGGGGTCACCGTCTCGGGCTCCTTCTCTCCCTCGTCCTCGCCACAGCAGCCACAGCTGCAGCAGACCCTGTCCGTGAGGCATCCTCCCTTCTCCTTCGCGCGTGGCGACACCACCCCCACCACGGCAACGGCCACGGTTGCGGGGCGGCAGGGAGGAGTGGAGGCCAGCTCACTCACCCCACACGCCGCGCTGTCCGAGGATGAAGTGGAAGCCTTGACGGGGCTGCGGCCGTCCTCCCTCCGAAGCACAAAGCCCACGATGCGCGAGGCAGCCAGGGGGGGCTCGTCCGACAAGACCTGGACGACGACCATGATGCCCACCCCTCCCTCCGCCCCCAAACGTTGGGCGACGGAGCACGGGCCGTTGCGGGCGGCAAGGCAGGCGGACATGCTCTCCATCTACAGCATCTGCTCCGACGATCTCGCCGACGATCTCGGGGAGGGCGGGAGCCTCGTAAAGTCCTTGGTGCCGGGTGCTGCTGCGGTAAGCGCAAAATCCCGACAGGACGGTGCCAACCAGCGTGATGATGATGATGATACGGAGATGATGACCCTGCCCGTTGTCTTCCTCGACTCCACGGCTTCGACCGCGGCGGCAGCAATGGACCCGGGGGACATGGCAAACCAGTCAGACAGCGAGTTGAACGTGGTGGAGGCCGTCATGCAGATGTACGCACCGCATCGCAAGTCGCTCTCAGGGGTTTTGCCCATGACCACAGGGCCACACAGCAACGACGACGACGACGTGGGCACTGTCACAAGTGGTGGTGGTGAGCGGCCCTCCGTCCTCCGCCCACATCCACCGCGGAATCGCGACGCCACACGCAACTCCATCCAAGTGGCCAACGTCGTCCCGGACGTCGAGAAGGACGAGGAACCACCACGCCGAGCCACCCGCGTTGGTGGGGATACCAACCCCAACGGCGAGCGTGGCAGGCGCAGGACCATCTCCATGTCCTCCTACGGCAGCATCGTCAGCCTCCTCGCCCTTGGCGGCACAGAAGAGAGCCGCTACCAGCGCGCGCTCGGGAGTGTGGAGGCCGCGATCGCCGACGCCGAGAAGGGCTACGAAAGGGTGCAGAAAGCCTCGACGGACATGATAGCGCTCATGGAGTCATGGAACCACATTGCCAAGGAACACTTTGTGCCGTTCGCGGAGGAGGTGTTCCGGCTCATGATACAGGAGAACCCCGATTATCAGGGCCTGTTCCTCTCCTCCCCCATCGACCAGCAGGCGCTCACGACGCTCGGCATGGTCGGCAAGGCCGTCTACGCCTACACGCAGGCGAGCGACATACTGGACCTGTTGACGGAGGTGGGTGCTCGACACTGCCTCTACGGGGTGGAGCTGTGCCACTTCATCGCGATCCGCGACTCCTTCCTGCGGGTGTACCCGCGCTACGTGTCCAGGTCAATGTGCACACGCTCTCTCCCCGCCTGGAAGACCTTCTGGCGCGTTACCGTGGAGCTGCTGATGTACGGCATGACGGGTCCAAGGGCACAGTACTACCTCGACATGGGCAAGCGGCGGTGGATTTGTGAACTGCAGGCCTTCCACGCCGAGCTGACAAAGCTGCAGCGCGCGACGGCGGCCGATGCGCCGCGCCAGCACATGTTTGTCGTCACCATGTTCGACGACGCCGTTGCCAGGGACCCCACCATGTCCATGTACGCACTCGTGCGGGAGCCCCTTGCGGCCGACCGCTCCTACGAAGCCATTGGTCGCATCATCGACAACCTCGACGATGACGAGCTGGTCCAGCAGTACGTCGTGCAGCTGGGCTTCCGCCACTTCACGTACAAGCTGACGCCGCGCGTGATGCAGGCCTTCCGCAGCTCCTTCCTCGCCGCCTGCGAGTACTACATGCACGAGCACGACCTCTGGCGCTGTGTCCCGACCATGCGGCGCACGCTGGCGGAGTTCTGGGAGATGGTCTCGTCCAAGTGGGCGGTTGGCTGGGCCGAGGCTTGTGACGACCACCCGGACCAGGACAGCTGCCGTCTCTCCATGGCCTCCCTGCCCACGGAGCACGAGGCATCGCAGTCGCCGTCATTGGCGTTACCGACGATGCCCGATGCTGCCGATGGCGCCGATACCGATGACGACGTCCGAAGCCTCGCCAATGTGGACAAACCAGCGGAGCCTCTGCCGACCTTTGCGCTCGGCAACCTCAGCACCGCATCGCAGCCACTGGGGCACCAGCAGCAGCAGCAGCGCCAGCAGCAACAAAAGGGTTCCCAGTCCACCATCACGAACGTCTCTCCTAGTCTGAGGAATCTGGCTCGGGGGAACGGCAGCCTTGGCACGAGCCTGGCGACCAGCTCTCACTCCTCCCCACTCCGTCAACTGAGAGGGCAGGCCACGCACGCGCCACAGACTGGCGAGCCCGGCTGCATTTTGTTCACTGACATTGAGGCCTCCACGAACCTGTGGGAGGCGAACCCAGATGTCATGCGCAAGGCAGTCCGGCAGCACAACATCCTTCTGCGCGGCTTGATCTCCGACTACGGCGGGTACGAGGTGAAGACCGTTGGCGACTCCTTCATGGTGGCCACCAAGGACGCGCACATTGCCCTGCAGATCGCGCTCGGCATCCAGCTGGAGCTGATGCGGAGGCCCATCGCCCCCGGGTTCAGCATGGCGGCGGCGGTCAGCAACCCGCAAGGCTCCGGCGACCCCAGCTGCTGGCGCGACGACGGCCTGCGGGTGCGCATCGGCATCCACTACTGCGAGGAGGCCTCCGCGGTGTACGACAATGTGCACCGCCGCTTCGACTACTACGGGCCGAGCGTGAACTGCGCGGCGCGTGTGGAGGCGGCTGCCTGCGGTGGCCAAATCCTGATGACCCGCGAGGCCGTCGAGGCTCTCAAGCACACGGACTTTTACACCAAGCCGCATTCGCGCTACCTCGCCGACTACACGACCTGCAACCGCGACCCGAAGCTGCCCCTCTCCGAGCTGACCAAGTTTGAGGACATTGGCGGCGTCATGATGAAGGGCATTGCGTACCCGATCCACCTGTTCTCTGTCCTGCCGATCGCTCTCGCGGGCCGCACCTTCCAGCCTATCGCGGGGCAGAAGACGAAGGGAAGCGGAGACAACGCAGAGTGAGTACGTCAGAGAAGAACACGTGCGGGTCACGCATACACACGAAATCGACATGCACACACACACCCACGCACGCACGCACTTCCTCGAAAGCCTGTGCACAGTAGGTCAGTCGCAACATGTCGTGCGATGTCATCATCGCCCCACCACCACTCGTTTATCCTTTTCAATCCCTCACACGCGCGCAATGCAACCATTAAACTGCTTTATTATGTCTCCCCCTCCCCCTTCCTCCTTTCTCTCCTCTCCCCAACACCTGGAAGCTTACCATATCTCTCTCTTCTCAATGCATGTATGTCTGCTTTCCTTCACTCCTTCTCTGTATATTGGAACCTTCAGGTGACCAGCACCTGTCAACAACCATATACAAACACAAAAGATAAACCAGACTAATACTACTAACTCCCCTCACCCTCCCTCTCACCCTTTCTCACCCCTCCTCTCGTCAATATTCATGGCATGCCTCCCCCTCCTACACCCCCCCCCCCCTGAGAAACGCATGTTCCTCTTCCTCCTAATATACACCCTTTCTCCTCCTCTATATGGACCGTTACGCGTGTTTCATTCCTTCATTCCCACCCCCAGTCTTGTCGGTCGCATTGTTTCCCCCAATCTCAAAGTTTGTGCCTGGTCTCTCTCTCACCCCCTCCCTACCATCCCCCTCCCCTCCTCCTCCTTACAATTGTCATTGTCATGTGTTATTTTTTTCTTTCCCCCAACAGGCACATGGTTCTGCGAGGAACGAACGCGTCCCCCTGCGTAGCCACCCGTGCCCCTCCTTATCTTACTAATTGCTCCGTTTATTGCTGGTATGGCTTTAGTGCCTCCTCTGTGCTTTGTTCTCCGATGTCATTCCCCTCCTCCCTGGACTATCGCCGTGGATGGAGGGGGATGTCGTCGACTCGCGACATGTTCTTCCTTCACATCACATGATCTTCCTTCCCTTCTCCATTGTGCTGGTTTATGTGCATGTGTTCCTGTGCGTGTGTGTGTGTGTGTGGGCACCGTGTCCCTCGTTTTTGCGACCTAGTTTACTTCCTCCTCCTCTCTCTCAGCTCCCCTTCCCAAATAGTACCACCAGAAGGATCCTACTCACAACAATATATAACAACAATAACTTATGTTACTATTCTTTCTTTCCTTCTTGGTCCCCCACCTCCTCTCCCTTCTCATGCCCTCTCTCCTCTATGAGAAGAGAAATGAGGGGGAGGAAGGAGGGCCCCACCTCGCTTCGTTGCTGCTCTGTCTCCAACGATTCCCTCCTATTGAATCTAACGACAGAGATGGGATCGATGTACTCCAACCCTATCCCATGAAGGCAAAAGTTGTTTTTTTTTTTTGAAGGAAATAAAATGATTTGCTCTCCCCGTAAGGAGAGAAAGAGGAGGAGGGTTCGTTCACACACACCAGGGAGGAGGTCCCCACACACACTCTCTCTGTATCTCTCTCCCTTTCCCTTTCGTTTGTGTCGCGTTCATGTCCGCGAGGCCAGCTTCACCTCGCCTCCTCCGCTCCACCCCCGCCATCCCACACACTCGCGCCGTCGCGGGGCTCAGGACGAGGCGTGCATGCATACTGTTCGTGTTAGCAAAGAAAAAAAGAAGCATGCCGAAGGAGGAGGGGAAAGGATGAAGAACGAGAGAGAAGATGAGTCTTCGTTGACACGCAACGCAAGAAAGGAGAGAAGAAGGAGGGATACAGTAAGATGAATCCTCCCCCTTCCCCCCTCTCTGCATGGTGCCTCTGCTCGATCCTTGCGTATCTTCAAGTGACGACGACACCTTCCTTCAACCTCCTTTTTCCATCCCTCAAGCGACTCATACAGCGGCATACGCACATATACATATACTGAGGAAGGAGGAAAAGGGAGAGAAGTTGTACTCCATCCTACATCCATTACTCCTTTCCTTTTTGAGAAGGGGGGGGGACAGAGAGGGGTTTTTTTTCTCTCTTCGGTATGATTCCCGTCAGCAGCTCTACGCGCAAACCGCGCAAAATCACGTACGAGTTCGACGACGGTGTGATTGAGGAGTACGTGCTGACCACTATCACCCGTGCGGGTGCCCCCACGCAGCGCTCTGGAAAGAAAACCCATAGCGGCGGCGGCGGAGGCGACACTAGTCAAGTACCGGACACGCTCCTCCCCCAACCCACCGAGGCTGTTATCGCGGCTGGCCGGTACAGTGCTGAAGAGGTCCGCGCACCACAGGGACCTGGTCAGGAGGAGGGCACGGATGGCACCGTGGAACTCGCCGCATCCCGCTCCCCAAGCCTGCAGAGTTTGCCCTCCCACCCCTGCTGCTGCTGCGCGCTGTGTCGGCCAGAGAAATGCAAAGACATCAACAACAACACGAACCCGCGCATTGGGAGTCCCGGCCCTGTCACGCTCTTTGCCTTTGGCATGACGACGTGCCTGTACAACGTCCACGTGTCGCAGATATGTCCCATGAACATGACGACAATGGGACTCATTGTGTTCTACGGCGGCCTTGCGCAGTTCGTGGGTGGTTGGTTCGAGCTCATCAACAAGAATGCCTTTTTCTGCACGCTCGACGTCACCTACGGGGCCTTCTGGATGGCCACGGCCGTCACCAACCTCGTGCCGGAGAACAATTTCGTCACCACCACCGACGTGTCGAACAAATACATGGGCGGCTTCTTCATGTTCTGGTTCTTCTTTTCCTCGACGATGTTCGTCTCGTCTCTGGCATTTGGCACGTTTGTGCAAATGCTGCTTAACTTCTCTGTCGCCCTGAACTTCCTGCTGAACCTGCTGGGGCAGTTCACGAACAGCAACACGCTGCAGAAGGTGGCTGGCTTCGAGGGCATTGTCGAAGGCTGTCTCGCCGTGTACGTGGGCATGGCCTTCACGCTGAGGGAGGCCTACGGACATAGCATCCTGCCACTGCTATTCCAAAAGAACTTTCGCTACACGGAGTGGTGATGAACGCTCCCCCCAAAAGGATGTAAAAGAGAAGTAAACGAAAGATGTGACTACCTCATGATTCGTTGTTATTAGTTTTACTATGGCTACATATCGCCTGCACGACGATGCACACACCACCCACCACACGTGCCCGGGCAACCTCAAAAAGAGAAAGACGCGCATTCCTCGACTCTCTCACCTCTCTCACCCCCCCCCCCCCCCACACACACACTTGAGCACTTCTCAAAACGTTTGTCATAATTATAACAATGAGCATCACAGCCTCTCACTCTCACTCTCCTCTCCTCTCCTCTTCGCATGTTTACGAGTGTACGTGTGTGTATGTCTTGTTGTTGTTGCTTCCCTTCCGTGTCACTGCTACTGCTCATGGGGATGGCGCTGGACAGCGCGAGTTCGTTGTACTGTTCTCCCTCACCCTCTATCTCTATCTCTATTTCTATCTCCCTTCCTCACAAGCGGCTCATGTTCCGTCACTGCAAGGAGGTGAAGGTGCTGTCAGATTAGCATCACCCTATGGAAAGAAAGGGGTAGGTAAAGGAAGAATTGGCACATGCCGATGCTCTCTCTCTCTCCTTCCCCAATGGGGGGGGGGGGCGGGAGGGGGTTCTGGAGAACCAAGGAGGAGGAGGTCGTTTGATCTGCTGTGCTCATCTCCTCACTCTCTCTCTCTCTTTCCCTCTTCGTCTTCCCCTCGCTGGTCGCGTTTTGTCCCCACACCCACACACAAATATACATACACTCTAGTTCGCTTCCTCCTCTCCTCCAGCCTTTCCCTCACCTCTTCCATTAACACTCAACCCCCTTACCCCGTGTAGAAGACATCCCCCTTGACTCACAGAAGCAAAAAAACAGGCCCTCTCTCCCCCCACCACCCACACAACAACATCCTCACCCCCCTCCGAGAGAACAAAGAAAAGGAAGAAACATGGCCGAGTACCCCACGGAAGATGGCCCGCAGCAGTCGAACAAGCGCATGCAGAGCAAACCCAGCATTGCGGACTCCATGAACGAGGCCCTGCGTGCGCCGCGGCGAAGCGGGAAGAGCTACGACTACCTCGCCGCGGAGGGTGACGAGAAGCGCAAGGTTCCGCCCAAGAAGTTCTCCTACCACGACAGCGTCGCGCCGCCCAAGAACGGGCGCTCGTACGACTACATGGACGAAGACCAGAATCGCCAGCCGGAGGGCATCTGCACCGGCAACCGCTACGCCGTGCAAAGCCACGACGACTTCCTCGACTCCTCCGACAACTCCGACGTGGACTCCGAGGATGAGCGGTGGGTGGAGGAGCAGCTCGCGATGCGTCCGGTGAAGAAGCCGCCACCGAAGAAGACGGCTAACCCCGGCCCCATCGGCCTCCTCGGCTTCGGCATGACAACCGTCCTGCTGAACCTGCACAATACGGGGCACTGGCCGCTCTACTCTGCCATCCCGGCAATGGGCATCTGCTTTGGCGGCGGCGCGCAGCTCATCGCTGGCCTGTTGGAGTTCACCAAGGGCAACACATTCGGCTGTGTGGCCTTCACCAGCTTCGGCGCCTTCTGGCTGTCGATCGTGTNCAACGCGACCGCCGTCAAGGCTGCCGGCTACGAGGGCATCGTCTGCGGCTCCATCGCCCTGTACGTGGGCTTCGCGGAGATCATCAACGAGGTCTGGGACCGCACCATCCTGCCCATCTTCCCCTTCACGGAGCTCTGGGCGAAGTGCAAGAGCGACGACAGCGAGAAGGAGGAGACGAAGAAGGAGAACTAAGAACACTTGCTTGGAGAGAATCGGTGTGCGATGTGTAGGAAGGAATATCCCTCCCCCCCCCCCCCCCTCTCTATCTTTCTCCTTCGTGTACATGTGTGTGTGCGTGCGTGTCTGTGCGTACAATAAGGACGAGCAACACTCTCTCCCTGGCCCCGCTTGCTCCTCCCCCTCCTCAAGTGTATGTACGCATGTTTGCATACGCCTTCCTTTCCCTTCCACACACACACACACACACACACACACACACGGTTCTCCCCCTCTCCCCTCCTCCTCCCCCACACACACAAAACAACTTTCCTCTTTGTCTTCTACCCGATTTTCATTCTCTATTTTCGTTTTCTTCTCTTCTCCTTCGTTTTCTTCTCCTCTCCTTCATTTCCTTCCTTCCTGCAAGCGTCCCACCCACCGCTATCGGGGACAGACTTGGCTTGTCGACAGAGTGCTTTCCTTCTCTCTCCCTCCTTCTCTCTCTCTGACTCCCTCTGTCTGTCTCTCTTCATTTTATACTATATAATATATATATATGTATGTAGCGCTTTGACCCGCTACCTCTGTTGGACAAGACCGTATCCCGAGGTTACAGAGACTACCCCTCCACACGGGTTGTCCTTCCTCCGTTTCGTTTCATTGCTGCCACGACGTATATATACACATATACATATATATTGCTGTGGTCTTCTAAGGATTATCTTTGGATACTCTTATGGATAGGCACTACTCGTTACTTCTCCTCTCTCTCTCTCCTCCATTTCTGCTCTCAGCATTGTTGGTGTGGGGATGGCTGCTGCTCCTCCTCTTGTACGGCTTTCTGTACGTCATCCCTCTCTTCTCTCAGTAAGGGTACAGTTTGTATGAGTTCTTCATTGTATGGCCAACCCACCCACGCACACACACCCTCTCTCTTCTCCTGTGGCTGGTGTGGTGGGCTCCTGCTGTGTTTCCTGCCCGGAGGTTTGCCTCTTTTCCTGTGTGAGGGAGGGCAGCAACATTGCCAAGGAGAAAGGAAGGGGAGGGGGGAGGGAGGGAGGAGGAAGCGCGACTCACTCGTCGACACCTCCCCCACTCCCCCCCACCCCCCTCCCACCCTTACCACCACCACCGCCACCGCCACCATCTTTGCTGGTGTGGTTTTTTTTTTGTTTTTTTTTTTGTACTCATTTACTGACCTTCTCTTTCATTTGTTCTGAGCTTACTTCGTCCTCCCTCACTCCCTCACTTCCTCTCTTCCCCTCCCTCTGCAATCGCCATGCAAAACGCACCAAAAAAGAAGAAAAGGAATGAACATTGAGGCACAGCAAGACTGCAGGGAGAAGGCCCCGGCTTCCACCCCACCCCACCAACCCGCTCACCGGTGCACCGCGCACCCGGAGAACTCGAGTCCATCGCCCGTCCTTCTCGAGATCATTCCCCAGTGGACAGTGGTGGAGGAGGAGGGGTGGGGGAAATGCATCAGACGAGACGAGAAGGAAGGAGAGAGGAACGCACCAAAAGAAGCGAGTCAGCAAAAAAGGATGGAGAAGGGCTGCTGCTGCTGCATGTATGGTGGGTGGGTGAAGCGCATAATGGCCCGCCGTCATCCTCTCCTATCCTCCTCTCCCCCCTTGCCAAACACAAGGATACAGGTTGATTCCCCACAGCTTCCCCTTCTTTCTTCCCCACCGCCACCACTAACCACTACATCACACACACACACACACACACACACACACACACCATGTCGATTGGGAAGAGCCTATATTCGCAGGGCAGCATCGCAGGCTCCCTCAACGAAACTCTCCGCGCGCCGCGACGCAGCGGCAGGAGCTATGACTACCTCGCCGGTGCCAAGGACGAACAGCGCAATGTGGATCCCAAGAAGTTCGACTATCACGACGCCACCTCCGCAAACACACGAAGCAAGAGCTACGACTACATGGACGCGGATCAGAACCGTGAAACCGCTCCTAGGCAGAGCACCTTAGACGTGATCCCTCACCCTCCACAACAGCAGCAACAGCAGCAGCCCCACCGTCGCCGAACTGATAAGAGTTTCGGCGATGAAGCCTTGAACAGCTCCTGCGGAAGTGACCTCGTGCAGCAACACAGCACCACCACCACCGGGGCCAGCGTTGGTGGCAGGATCGCCGGCGGCCGCTACGGAAATCGGTACGAGAGTGCGAAGGGCCGAGGCAGCGACAGCGATAGCGAGGCGGAGGATGACATGTGGCTGACGGAGCAGCTCGCCAAGCAGCTGCCGTCCATCTTCAACCCCCCGGACGAGCAACCGGTCCAGGCAAAGACTGCCAACGCCGGCCCCATCGGCCTGCTCGGTTTCGGCATGACGACCATCGTGCTGAACCTGCACAACACGGGGCACTACTCGCTCTACTCTGTCATCCCAGCAGCGGGCATCTGCTTTGGTGGCGGCGCGCAGTTTATCGCTGGTCTGTTGGAGTGGACGCGGGGCAACACGTTTGGCTACGTGGCTTTCTCCAGCTACGGCGCCTTCTGGTGCTCGCTGGTGTGTGTCTGGATGCTGCCCAACACTTCCATGGGCGTGCCCAACGGCGTGGTGGCCTCGTCCGGCTACTTTGTCGGCGTCTACCTGATCATCTGGGGCATCTTCTCCTTCTTCATGATGTGCTGCACCATTCGCATGAACCTCGGCATCTTCCTCGTCTTCTTCACCGTCACGCTGCTCTTCTTCCTGCTCGGCGGCGCCAACATGGCGGGCAACGCGACCGCCGTCAAGGCTGCCGGCTACGAGGGCATCGTCTGCGGCTCCATCGCCCTGTACGTGGGCTTCGCGGAGGTGGTGAACGAGGTCTGGGACCGCACCATCCTGCCCATCTTCCCCTTCACACAGCTCCTTGGGTGGTTCGAGCGCTGCTGCCCAGCGAAGGAGGAGGAGAAGGAAGAGGCACGTGGGAATGCAGCGGCGGTGATGGTGTAGACAAGCCGGAAAGAGAACGAAGTGCACGACAGCATCACAGGTAGGAAAAGGAGGATGACCAGAAGAAAGGGGGGGAAGTCTGTCTGTGTGTGTGTCAATAGGGTAAGGACGATAGATTTACCATATATTAAAATGGAGATGCTACCGCTCCCATGTTTGTCCGTTTCTCTTGCGGCTTTCCGTCTTCCTTCCGTGTTTGTTTGTTTGTTTGTTCTTTTTATATTTTGCATTGCCTTCTTTCCCCACACACACACACACTTCACTGCATGGCGTTGCATATCGACTCATGAACGCGCCACACTCTCTTCCAATGTTTTTTTTTTTCTACTCGCACGATCTCATCCCACTGTGCTTCTTCCCTCCTCCTTCCTCTTTCCCTCTCCTCTCGTCTGTCATCATCACTGCGACTCGCTGCGGCACTCTCTCCACGATTTACTTGGCTCTCTTTGCTCTTCTTCCTTACCCAACTTCCTCCTTTCCGGTTTATTGCGGATCCCTATTCGTTCCCGCTTTACCCCGTCGAGCACTTCGCTTCGCTGTTATCTTTCGTTAGCGTGCACCATTTGAAAACGATATAATACAGATATGATGCCGCCTCATTAACGCATGCTCTCTTTTTGCTCCCCAGAGGGAGGACACGCGGCAGACAGACAACAACGTTCTCGGTTGCCTCATCATCTCGACCTACTCTGCCTTCCCCCCACACTAGGGCTTGTGATCGCGGTGTAGGTCGTTGTCGACGTCCTCCTTTCTCTCTATACGCCCCTTCTCCTTCCTCCTCGTTCATCTTCCGCTCTCGTGCGGGGGTTCATCCGTCTGCGGCAAGTATGCTACGCAAAAGCGGCGGGGAGGTGGTGTGGCTATCCCTCACCCTCCCCCCCCCCCCTAAGAAGACGAGAAAATCGCTTTCATATGCATATGTATGCCTTCTACCCATCATTGTCGCGACGGCGGCAAAAAAAAAAAAAAAAAGAGAAGGACAAGGCGGAGAATGAGAAGTAGGGGGTAAAGCCCAGAAGGAAGAAGAGCACTTGGAGAGTGGCTGCCCCGTTGCGAGGGGGGAGGGGGAAAGAAGCGAACGAGCATGTGACTCGGCGTTTATCAGACTCCTCTCTACTTTCTCTCGCATCCGTTTCCTCCTTTCATAACTCTGCTCGTTTCTCCGCAAGACACTCCCGCTCCCACCCAACGATAACATACTATCTAAGCTCATCAGAAGAACAACAACAGGTACCAACAGAACCGTTCGATCACGCCATCCCCTTGTCCTCTGCCACCTACCTTCCTCCCCATGTCCTCTCCCTCGCATCTCCTCCCCACCACACATGAGCCGGTGTGGCACAGCGGCTCCAACCTGGATGCGCGTTTCGCCTCCCTTGACGACGAGAATGTGAAGGAATGCACCGATCCTCGCGACAAGAAAAAGAGGAGGAGTGGGAGGAATGCGAGCCACAGCAAAACAGACGTTGTGGTGGATGATGAGGAGGCACTGGCGGTGGTGCACGCCTTCAACGCCCGCTACCACAGAACCCAAGATGACACGAGCGATGCCAGGGCCCTCACCACGGACATTAAGCAGCGAGGCAGACGCTATGTCCGACGGCAACAGTTGCTGAAGAAGAGGATCCGTGAAGCAAAGATGATGGCGCTGCTGCCCGAGCCGTGGAAGCTGGCGAACCCTGGCCCGATTGGGCTCCTCGGTTTCGGCTTAACGACGATTTTGATGGGCATGGTGAACAGCAAGATACAGCCCCTCTCCACCGTCGTGCCCGCCTGTGCGCTGATCAATGGTGCCGGCCTGCACGGGATCGCGGGGCTGCTGGAGTTCTGTCGCGGCAACACGTTCAGCTGCATCACCTTCCTCAGCTACTGCGGCTTCTGGCTCTCCATGTTCTGCAACTGGTACTTGCCAACCATTGAGACAAGCGGCATTCTCTCGATTGTGCACGCGTCGACGGCGTACGCGCTTGGTGTCTACCTCGTCATCTGGGGCATCTTCTCCAGCGTCATCTTCTTCTGCACCATGCGAGCGAACCTTGGCATCTGCCTCATGTTTCTCAGCATCACCCTGCAGCTCTTTACGCTCGGTGGCTCCGCAATGGCGGAGAACGAGTTCGGTGGCTTTGTGGGGGGCATCATCGGCATCGTCAGCGGTGGCCTTGCCCTCTACATGGCGTTTGCCGAGATTCTCAACGAGGTTTGGGACCACACCATCCTGCCGGTCGTTCCCTTCACGCAGGTCTTCGGCTGGCTCAACTGCAAGGGGCAGGAAGGGGAGAACACGAGTCTCACGGATGCGGTTGGCCAAGACAACGGGGGGCAGGTGCGGAAGGATGGCAGCGACGGTAGCTCCAACAGCAGTAACCCGCCCGCGGCCCACAAGGAGGCGGAGGCCACCAATGGAAAGCGCGCCGAGGTGTAGGTGCAAAGAGAAGAGAGCTCAACGGCAATGACCAATCCGGTGGTCGACAAGCACTACCGCATCAACACAACAAGACGGATCCACTCTTTCCCTCTCTCCTCCCTTCTCTTCCCTTCCTTTTATGCATACACAATACTATAAACATTCATATTTCTCCTTTTCTCATTCCTCGTTTCTCAACACAAAACTCCTTCCCCCTCTCCTCCTTCTCTCTCTCTCTTTCTTTTGCTTTCCCATCTGCCTTTACTGCCATGATGATTCTCATGATGCTACGCCTTTGCTGCACTTTGCTTTTTATGAATGGACTTCATTATTCTTCGCTTCCTCTCTTGTTTGTTTGCCTCGCTTCACCTCCCCCTGCTCGTTCAGGAAGCGGACTGTGTGTGTGTGTGTGCATGTGTGTATGTATGCATATGCAGAAGGGCAGAGATAGAGACACGAGCAACAATACGAACGATAACGACAACAATCATAGCAAAAATGAACAAGAACAAGAGAATAACACAGATGAAGTCTCACGAAGACTTCACCTGCCTCCCCCCCCCCCCCTAATATTTACCATCTTCCTCTCTCTTTCCTCCCCCCCCCTTTCTGGCATCTACCTACCAGAAAATGCAAGCGCACGTACACGACGTGTTTCCCTTTTCTCTCCTCCTCTCTCCTCTCTCTCTTATGCTATCGTTTCTCCACAACATCAAGAACATTCACTTGCTATCAATACTGCTGCTGCTCTTTTGCTTCCTCTTCTTTGGCACCGCCACTACGATATTATGTTATCCCTTCCTACTCGTCTCTACTCCACTCCCCCCCCCCCCCCCTCACGTGAGCGATCATGCCACAGGCAAAGATCGCCGTGCTCCTTCTCCAATACCTCTCCGCATGTTCACACACACGCACATACGTGTGTGTGTGTGTGTGTGTGTGAGAGAGAGAGCAAGCCCTCAGGCGAAAACGATTGCGTAACAAGACCAAAGAAACAAAACAGAACTCTTTCCTTCCTCTTCTTTCTATTCCATTCTCTCATCTCTTCCCTCTCCCCTCAGTAAGCAAACCTTTCTTTTTGTGCTTTTACAAAATGAAAATAAGTAATACATGCTATGGGATCCCTCAGAGACTATGTCGATACGACAACATGTCAGCGTGAGGTGTATGTGTGTGTGTGTGTATGCATGGGATAGAGAGAGAGAAAAGGAGTGCTTCGCCATCGATTCTGTTCTTTGTGCGTTGACTCCACCCCCCTGCAATAACCTTCCTTCCTTCCATCCCTCTTCTTCTTCTCGTCCCTCATATGTGTCACCTTGGCAGCACAGTATGGGTCCCAACAGCCCATGGTGTGGAAAGATGCCTTGTTGTGGCCGCTATTATCTTCCTCTTTCTCTTTCCCTCTCGCTTGTCCTCTCGTCGAACTCTTCGGTGTGTGCTACTTGCACCATCGAAGAAGCAATACGAAGAGGACATCAGTCAAGGAAACGCAATGGACAGAAGACCAGGCCCAGCACAGCGACACCATAAACGGGAAGTCACTGGACAAAAGGGGGAGGGGGCTGAGCCTTCCTCCCCCCTCACACCTTCTGTTCAACAATCATTCGGCGAGCTCTCGTACACGTCGCGGCTACGCAAATATGCGCATCACCGTGGTGATATGTCCTGTTGCCTCAAGAAGAATGAAACACCGTATCTCTTTCCCTCTCCTCCCCTTCTTCTCTTCCAACAGCTCCTCCTCGCGATTGAGGTCTTCGTTCTAAGCGTCCCCCTACTACCCCCACTCTCGCACACACCTTTCTCATCAGACATATATATACATACATATATATATTTTTCTAGTCCTTCTTCTCCTTCCCTCCCATCACCTCTCTCTCTCCGTTCTTCCACACCATGCCCAGGGACAACTTCAGCCCGACCGCCGCGCACGAGCCGGACAGCAACCACGCCGAGTATCCGGAGGAAGACGGCCAGCAGCAGCACGAAGATGAGCTCGCCAAGTTCAACCAGAAGTACCACTCCCATGACGACGCTGGTGCCGAGCAGCACGCAGCCCGCGCGGCCCGTCGCCACCGCCTGCTGAAGCGGCGTATTCGCGAGGCAAAGATTAAGGCACTGCTGCCCGAGCCGTGGAAGCTGGCTAACCCCGGCCCCATCGGCCTGCTCGGCTTCGGCATGACAACCGTCCTGCTGAACCTGCACAATACGGGGCACTGGCCGCTCTACTCTGCCATCCCGGCAATGGGCATCTGCTTTGGCGGCGGCGCGCAGCTCATCACTGGTCTACTGGAGTTCTGCAAAGGCAACACATTTGGTTGTGTGGCCTTCACCAGCTTCGGCGCCTTCTGGCTGTCGATCGTGTGTACCTGGATGCTGCCCAACACGTCCATGGGCGTGCCCAACGGCGTGGAGAAGACTTCCACTTACTACCTCGGCGTCTACCTGATTGTCTGGGGCCTTTTCGCGTTCCTCATGCTGTGCTGCACCATCCGCATGAACCTCGGCATCTTCCTCGTCTTCTTCTCCGTCACGCTGCTCTTCTTCCTGCTCGGCGGCGCCAACATGGCGGGCAACGCGACCGCCGTCAAGGCTGCCGGCTAC
>JASAOB010002673.1:0-37522 GCA_030849825.1 Herpetomonas tarakana | reverse complement strand
GACCTTTCCATTCCCTGGTGGTGGCCCCACGGGGAGCTCCTTCACCGAGGCAACCTCCACCAGCTCGGCGCCGATGTCCCAGGCGGGCATCGTCTTCACCGTCGAGGCGGCGGGGCTGCCACCGGGGCTCCTCGCCTTTGATCGTCTCCGTTGCAGAAGTCGGCCTTCGTAGAACGCCCACGCAAATGGCTGCGGCGTTGGCCCAAAGTCCCTCTCCACTGAGGGACCGGTGTCCGCGGCGCTGCCCTGGCAGACCCAGAGATGAATCCAGGAAAGGTCGCGGGGGACAAGGTCCGAAGCCGTCACAGACACTTCACCCGGGGAGTAGAGGGACGACCTCTCGTCCCGCCGCGGGGACGGGGTATGCCACACGTCGGCGGCCACACCGCTGCTGCTAGGTGCTTGTGGCGGCTGGCTTTTTTGCCAGCACTGGAACGCCTTGAGGATGCCCTGGGCGTGGCGCATCTCCTCACTGCACAGGCGCACCTCCAAGGGGTTGGGACCACCAGCCAAGCGGATGACAAGCCCATTCCTGCCGTACGACGGCGGCGGCGCGGCCCCTACGCCACCGGCGGCCGCCACGGTCATGGCGTTGCGCGGCAGCATCGACTCCAGGAAGCAGGACTCGACCTTCTCAAAGGGAATGGACATGTCCACTTTTGTGCTGCCCGGATAGCAGATGGAGAGCCGGGAGAGTCGGGGAGGTCCCTTCTCCCCCATCTGTACTGGCGAGGGGGACAGCTTGGAGATGGTGAGGAACGCCCAGCATCGCTTCCATGACGGCAGCACGCAGGGGAAAACGCAGTAATGCAGCCAAAAGCCGCTGCGAAGCTCTCTCGCAGCAGAGGAAGATAGCTCTTGCCCAGTGCGTGACAGATGCATTCTTCGCGCCTGCCTCGCGCTCGTCAAGCAATGGGTGGCGCTCGCGTCGGGGTCGAGCGTCTGATCAACCAGCATGGCATTGCGGCACTTCGCGAGGAAGGCTTCGCTCTTGCGCATGTGGTACTCCGCCTCTCGGTTGGTCCAGTAGTGTGCCGCGCCGTACGCATAAAGAAACGCGGTGAACTGGGCTTCTGAGACAAAGTCTCCGCCGAGGTACGCCTCGACCGCGTCCGCCACCGCCCGACTCGGCGGGTCTGCGGGGTTCACGTGGACGCCCATGGCCTCTCGGAGCAGAGCGACGCACGTCACGCGACTTACCATGTCTATGCCACGAATCCTGCTTGTCCCGAGAGAGTGGAAGACGTCATGCAGGAGGACGGACGGGAAGCTGAAGGACGTTTTCCCTCCGCCAGCAACGTCCCTCTCGTCTTTGCTCTCGGTCGCCGGGGGTGTCGCCGCAGCCGCTCCGTCGCCGGCCGAGGGCGGTGTTGGCGGTGGTGTCTCCTGTTGGTGTGGCTCTCCCTCTGCCTGTGACAGCAGTGGAGTCGGGGACGGCTCAAGTGCTGTGGGTTGAGACACGACCGCAGCGGGTGCTGTTGTGAGAGGTGTCGAATCGGGAATCCATTGCACTTTCGACTCGTCTCTCTGCTTTCCTTCAAGAGGTGCTACCTCAGCCACAAGGAGGTCCTTCTCCTCGTGGCGAGGGGCGACCTGCTCGTCGGCGTCGCCAGCCTCGTCCTCAGCCTTCTCCTCAGAAGCGGCTGCCGCTGCGGGCATAATGGTAAACCACGGTTGTGCGGCTGTGCCATCTTGCGAAGTCTCCCGCGCCTCGCTGCTGCTGGAGCGGCTGGGGCTCCGGTTCGCTACGAACATCAGCTCACGTCTCTGCTCCACCTCTGTCGCCGGCGTTGGATCGACTGGCGGCCGGTGCTCCTCCTCTTCCTCGGCCAGTCTCTCCGCTTGTCCTTGCTCTGCTGCTTCCGCATCCTCATGTTGTCGCTCAGCAAGAGTGTTGTAGACTGAGGCATGCGGCGGTGCCGTTTCCGTCAACGACGCGGGAGGGGAAGGAGAGCCATCCACGTTTTGCTGGGCTTCTGACGCTGCTGCTGGCGCGAGTGCCGCTGCTGCTGCTGCTGCTGGTGGTGGTGGCGATGGCGGCGGCGATGGTGGGGAGGAGGCTGGGTTGGCGTACTTCGCTTCAATGGCGTGAAGTAGCGCCTCCTCTCGTCCTTCGTACTTCACCAGCTCATGCTCCACCCGCGCGAGGCGTTGGGGGGCATACTGCGTGTAGAGATTGGTGATGCGGGTGCGGTAGTCATTGTCTGCGACCTCCTCCCCCCTAGCAGTTGGCTCGTTCGCCTCCGGTGCTGTTGCTGCCGTACCCGCGCCGTTCGCTGTGTCGGCGCCGGACTCACCGCCTTGCGGCATTTGCTGTGGTGGCGATGGCGTGGGAGGGGAGGGGGCGGCAGGCGGCACTGCCTCGGCGCTGGCGTTCGCTTCCGTCGACAGGGGAGCAGACACGACGGCGACGGGGATAGGAGCCTCTGCTGCCTCTCGTTGATGTGGCTCCGCCAGAGACGCGGGTGGCGGTGGTGGGGGAGGCGATGTCTTGACGTACTTGGCCTCAATAGCACGAATCAACGCCTCCTCGCGGCCCTTGTACTTTACCAGCTCGTGCTCCACCCGCGGCAGACGCTGCGGCGCAAACTCGGTGTACAGTTGCGTCACCCGAGCCCTATAGTCCGGCGCAGCCTCCGACTCTGCTCGTGTCCTGGCCCTCTCTGGTGGCGAGTGTCCCTCTGTCTCCTCTCCACCGCCAGTACGGACAGGGGCCACCGGGGATGTGGGCTCCGGCCCGTACTTTCGCACCGCCGCGCGGATGACGTCCTCCTCACGGCCGGGGTACTTGGCCAAGTCGCGATCGACAAACGGCACGCGCCGCTGTGTGTACTTCTCGTAGATGCGCCGCAGCCGGTTGTGGTAGCTGGTGCTTGCGCCATCCCCATCTGGTGCGGTTGCTGTCGTCGTCGTCTGCTGCGGCGGTGACTGCGGCGCCGCTTCGCTCGGAGCTGCGGCTTCTCTCTCCTCTTCATTGCTTTGGGAACTAGCCGCGTGTGCCGCATACTTTTGTGCTGCAGCCGCAATCAGAGCCTCCTCGCGTCCGTGGTACTTGCGCAGCAGTGCGTCGACTTGATGGACCTTGCTTGGCGCGCATGCCTCGTAGATGGCCAACAACCGCTCGCGGTAGTTGGTGGCGCTAGACATGTATCGATGTCGGTATCGATGTCGATGCGGGGCAGTAATGTTTCCTCTCTCTCCCTCTGTCTAAGTGAATGTGGGAGCGGGGGGGGGGGGGGGGGGGGGGGGGGCGAGGCGAGTAGCCACTGGCGGAGCAGAGTGCGTCGATGCCTCCGCCTTGGGAAAGGATACGGGAAATGAAAGTGTGCTAACGGTCAACACAGTAAATGAGAGAAGCGGCAGACAAGCAGAGAGAGAGAGAGAGACAGAAAGATGAGTGTGAAGGAAGCGTGTCCAAGGCCATCCATGCGAAATGGGCACGTATGGTTGGTTCCTGTCCTCTCTCTGTGTGCATGTGTGAGATGTTCATGAGGAGGAGCAGCAGCAGCGAGATCTGCGTACCGTTTGGTGTCTCTCTCTCTCGCTCTGTTTCCCTTTCCCTTGGTTCGTCTTCTATCGTACAACCGCCGGCGGCGGGGAGGGAGGTTCTCTATCGCAGTTCCCCCTCTCCATCCTCGCTAAGCAGGTAGCCGCTCGTCGCCAGGACATCCTTCACCAACTCCTTCGCCGTCTTGCCTCTGCGGGACTCCTCCGACATCTCGTGCCACGCGGTATTCGCGTCCCTCGCCGACACGTTCTGAAAGCACTGGAGAAACAGCCCGAGGAAGCGGTGGTATGACGTGGCGGCAGCCGCGCGAGGCAGCACCACTCCGCATTTCCGTTGCAGCTTCCTGGCGCGGGTCGCCGCCCGGTTGCGTGCGCGGCGGTCCGCCAGCCTTTCTGCTTTGCTGCGCCTACCGCCCAACGGGTCCGCGAAGCTGCAGGCGACGTAGTGGCCCCCCTCCTCGACAAAAGAGTAGCCCTTGGCATCCACGGCGCAGATCACCGGCATCGGCGCGCCATCGGAGCCATCCGCTCCGGCGGCTGGGGTGCTGCTAAGAGAGTCCTTGTGGACCAGCACCGCGCTCCAGCCGTACGTCGGCTTGGCCGCGTAGACGCCCACTTTGCTCTGCTGGTCGACGCCGTTGATCGTGAACTTCATATGATGCGTCGCTCTTTGCACTGTTGGCAACCCTTTTTCTTCAAAGACGATGTCCGATAAACAGAGAGAGAGAGGGAGGGCAAGTAAGGATTGTTGTGCACACATCGCAAGGGGAAGAGAGAGGAAAAGGGGAGGGGCACCGAAGCAGCGACTGCGCCAGCCCCATAGCACGCATTCATTCACTCACTCACTCTCACTCTCCGGTAATGGGGAAGGGGAACGGTTTGATGAATCTGTGAAGGCTTCCCGACTCTGCACAGCGACAGGCGGACAAGAAGAACAAAGAAGAAGACGGAAGGAGAACACGAGCAGCAGTAGCAGCCAAACGGAAGTACGGACAAGGTCCCCGCAGCTCCATCCCCTTCAGTTGCACGTTAGTGCTTTCGCAGGGCGGTCAGCAGCTCCTCACTGGGCTCCACGTTGGCGCGGACGAAATAGGCAACGAGCATTGCCTTGTCCATGGCTGGCACTGCCTTCTGTGTGGTGAGTTGGATGGCCTGCCGTGTCACGGCGCGCGCCAGCGGTACCTTCAGCCCACGCTCCGCGCACGCAGGTAGCGACAGCAGCGAGGCAACATCGTTCAATGCCGCAAAGTCGGCACACCGAAGGACCGCCGCCGTATCCTCACCGGCAGGCAGAATGTGCTCCAGCAGGGAGGCGATGATGGCAGCAGCAGTCGATGTGGCGCGCGCTGGTGTGGGTTGTCTCTCCGCCGCCGCTCCAGTGCCGCCGAGGTGTTGGTGGGCCAGGTGGATCAGCGCAACCAGCTCGCTCGGTGGCAGCTGCATGGCTTTGAGGAAGCTCTGCTTTTGTCCCAACCGACGCGTGCACAGGACCATGAAGCCACGCTCCAGCGAGTCCGTGCCCGCCCTTGCGCGGCGCTCAAGGCACCGCACGAGAACGAGAGCGTTCTGCTGCGCAACGACCGTGGTGCTGGGGCTCTCATTCTGCAGAAGACGGAGGTAGAGGTCGAGCAGGGCGTCGGCGGTGCGGAAAGCGGGCGTCGC
Organism: Herpetomonas tarakana; assembly: GCA_030849825.1. Taxonomy (NCBI): domain Eukaryota; phylum Euglenozoa; class Kinetoplastea; order Trypanosomatida; family Trypanosomatidae; genus Herpetomonas; species Herpetomonas tarakana. The sequence goes on along the minus strand of JASAOB010002673.1, from coordinate 32,353 downwards.
CGTCGTCGGCTGGCGCGCTGCCTGGGGGAAGCGCCTTCTCTCTGTGGTGCCTCTACCACCGGAAAGCAGTGAGCCCACCTCTGCCAGCAACGATGCCCGGGACGTCGCCAGGTGGGGCGTCTCCAGCAACAAAACCAACCGCCTCGCAAGGGCCGTGAAGGCCGCGACCAGGTCGGCGGGCAACGGGGGCACGTCCTGCCCCTCGCAGTTCTCCGTCACTGGCTCGATCGCAGTCAACACCCTCGCAATCACGGCAAGGGGAAGCCGTTCCGCGCCGTTCAGTACGGATTGGCACGACAGCAGAAGGTTCTTCGCCAGCGACCTCCCCACACCGGGGGAAGGGGAGAGGCAGGCACGGGACACGGAAGTCGGTGTCTCGGTGTGGAGGGCAAGAGCCATGACGGCGGCACACTGTTCATGCAGCTCCCTGTCACCGTGCTGACGCCACCTTGACGGCACGCTCTTCACCGCCGCTTCCACCTTCGCTTCGACAGCTTCCGTTTCCTCAGGGGTCACCTCGGCCCCTTCGGGAATGCCGCCGGCCAGGACAATGGCGATGGCGTCGCCGGCGACGGCGCACGCCCACAGGGACTCGCCGTCGAGAAAACCAAACGCATGGCTGCCGCGTCGTAGCACCTCCTGCGTGTTGCGCACGACAGAGTCGAAGAGCTCCGCGTGTTGCTCAGAGTTGAGCAGGGGAAGCACAGGGCTCCTCCCGGCGGGCTGGCAGCCACACAGCAGAACGGTGGCGAGGCACAGACACACATCGCGCGGCCGTGCAGCACTCGGAGGGGGCAGCTGCACCAGTGACCCGATCGCATTCATGGCGAGCCCAGAGAGCTGCTGCTCCGCGTAGGACACGTCCGCGACGCGGTCAGCTGCTCTAGCAGACTCAGCGGCCATACGAGGGAAGACGATGTCGTGGAGCGCACGCACGGCCTGCTCCTCGGTGAAGTTTCTTCGCTTACACAGCTCGGTGACGACGAAGCGCGCGTCCCCGGTCAGGTCGCCCGGCCCCACCCCGTCGTCGTCATCGACGTCGATGATGATGGCAGAGGAGGATGGCTTGTTGAGGTGTGGGTACAGGGACAAGAGCATGTCCGTGCTGAAGTGGTGCACGCTCCCAAAAAGGCGGCTGCGGACTGCGTCGTAGATGCCGTCGCCGTCGTGTCCGCTGCTGTCGCCCGCGTGGGTTTCGTCCCCCAGCCACGACATGGGGAGGTATCGTGTGGTGACTCTGCGCTCCCTCGCTCCTGCTCCTCCAGCCGCCGCGAGGAGACTCCCCGCCTCCGCCTCCGCCGTCGCCTCGTCAAACCATGAGCCATTGCCGGCTGCCGCTGGGAGGGATGAAGGGGAGGACGACGCTGCCACAAGAGCACCCATCAGCTCCTGCTGCGCTTCGCAGGGATTGCCATGGGGGGAGATCAGCAAGGCGTGGAGGATGGTGGCTTGGCTCACGCTGTTCATGCGGCGTAGGAGAAACAGGCAGCGCCGACACGCCGCCGTCCACAGCGAGGTGCTCTGCTGCTGCAACGTGGCAAGGCACCACAGCAGCAGCGCCGCCTCGGACTCCGAGAGTTTGCCCAACTCCTGGCCAAGGCAATGCAGCAGGTCTGCCACCATGGCAAACGGAGGAGCGGCCCCGACGGTGCTGTTGGCGCTGTCGCCGCGCAAGGGTGGCGTGGGCCTCGGTGGCGGTGCGTGGGACGAAAGTGTCTTGGCCATGGTGTGAAGGATCTGCAGCTGCTGATGGGGCCCCCAAAGTGCAAAGGCGGCGGGATTCATGCGCCGGTCGAGCTGCTGCAGGAGGTCGTACACCGTACGCGGTGGGACGAGCCGAGTGGCGTGTTTCGCCACCTTGAACAGCGTGCTTGTGACCTCAGGCGGGATGCTGGCGGATTCAGGAAGCACCGCGAGCGCCGAGACGAGCTGCTGAAAGGTCGCGACGACCCCCACCGCGAGGAAGTCGCTCCCCCGTCCACTCTCCCCAGCGCTAGTGAGGGAGCAGAGCGCGTTACAGGACACGGCAAGGTGTCGCACCTGCTCCGAGGGCGGCGGCATCACGGCACTCATGGCCTGTCCGCCCGGACCCGAGACGCCGGCCTCGGCCTGGAACAGGGCACACGCTCGCTGCGTGACTGCGCGCAGCACCGCTGCCATCCTCGTGCACGGGGGAGGGGGAGGGAGGGGAGGAGTCGACTAGTGCACTGGAAGAAATAGCTTTTGCAAAGGAAGGGAAGAGAGGGACAAGAAGTTAAGGAGGCGGCAACATGTGCAGGCACACATAGGGAAGGAGAAAAGGGGGAAGGGGGTGGTGCTCCCCTGTCAGTCAACCATCCCCCGCTCCAGTCTCACGCGAAGCAATCTCGTGGAGAAGCGCTGCAAGTCCTTCTTCTTCACTATCTTCGGAGGGGGAAAGGAGGGAAAAAGGGAGAGAAGTGCTCGTGGGATGGGCCTCACTGCACACGCCGTGAGAGTGCGAGAAGCAGTTCCCTGATGGTTCTGCCCTGTGAGTGTGCGTACGTACGTACGTAGGGGGAAGAGGAGGGAGGGGGAAGCGGGGAGGAGAGGGGGAAGGGTGAGGGGGGGGGGGGGGGAGGGGTGGCAACAACAGCATCAGTATCAGTATCAACAAGGCAAAGGAAAGATGAGGAAAGAAGAGAGAGAGAGAGTACTATACAGGTAGGAGCCGCCATAAGCATACGTGTTTTGCGCTAGCTCAGGGGAGCAGGGCCCCATTGACTTGTCTGCTGTGCGGCGCCGATGGCACGGACAGCGCGCCGGCGTTCATCCCCGTAACGCCGACAGGACTCGCCTTCCCCCGGACTCCTTCGTCGTCCGCCCGCTCCTCCTTCCCCTCCTCCTCGCTAAGGCTGTCGTGCAGCATTGTGCTGCTGGCCGCTGTCGAGCTGACCCCGTCCCACGTCGAGCCGAAGAAGAAGTCGCTGTTGGGGAGGTAGGAGCGGAGGAGGCAGCGCGCCGTCAGGGGCAGCGTTGGGTAGTGCGTGGCGGCCGCCATCGTGTTGGGGGAGCACTTGCTCAGCCAGCGCGCCAAGTTGTCCTCCAGCGGCGCCTCGACGGAGAGCGTCAGAGGGCAACGAAAGACCTCGTTCGTGTACATGTCGTCGTCCTCGTTGGGGTCCTTGGGGCCCACCTCGCCACCAAACAGGTAGAAGGCCCCCTTGTAGATGAGCCCCGGCATGCCGGTCCGCTGCGACGGGCGCTGGCGGTCCACCGGGCCGTGCCTCATGCGCGTGCCGATCTCCGCCCAACACGCCCGTGGGCTGTTGGTGTCGTAGGTCCAGAAGTCGTCGAAGTAGACGCGGCTGCCGTCGCAGTCGCCACCAAAGACGTAGAGGCGACCGTCGAGGATGCCCATGGCGCTGGCGTAGCGGCCGCGCGGGCGGGGCGAGTTCAAGCTTACCGGCATCACCCACTCGTTGGTCGGGAGGTGGTAGCGGTACAGCGTGTTGGTGTAGGAGTAGAGGTCGTACTCGTAGCCGCCCGTACGCGGGTCCTGCGTGGGCGAGCGGGACTCCCCGCCAAAGATGTAGAAGTAGTCCCCCTCTACGCACGTGTTGTGCCCGCACAGAGCGAGCTGCGGCGCGTGGGGCGAGTGCGACTTGGGCACCTGATGCCACGTGTAGGTGTTCAGGTCGAGGTACCACAAGAGGGACGCGGCCGCCTCGCCGACGCCCATGACTATGTACATCCTGTCGTGCCACACAGTGGCGGTGTGCATGTAGCGCTCGCCCGGCCCCTCTGGCTCGGACGGCACCTCGTGGACCAAGCGCCACGTCCACGTCACCAAGTCCAGCTCCAGCAAACCGTTGAACAGCATGGGTCGGTCGTACAGGGGGTGGCCACCGTACACAAGCATCTTGTCCTTGTGGATGATGGCGCTGTGCGCGGTGCGGGGGTGCACTATCTCACTGTTCCTCGTCGGAATCACCCGCCATGAGTTTGTCACAAGGTCAAAGCACGAGACAGTGTTGAAGCACTGCAGCTGCTGCTCCTCGGGCAGGCGGCCGCCCCCGCCAAAGGTGATGACGTAGCGATCCTTGTAGAGGCAGGCGGAGTGACAGCACGTTTGCGGCGGCGCGGCCCCCGTCGTACGCAGGCGAGTCCACAGGAAAGGCGGCTCCACCTCCGCGTCCCCACCGGTGCCCGTGTCCTCCATCGTGAACGGCAGCCGTAACGAGGCGGCAGCAGCCACCACCGCCGCCCGCTCATGGGCAAATCTAAGCGCTGCTCCCTGAGACATTCTAAGGGGGGGGGAGGGGGGAACAGATCAACTATGCGTGTGTGTGTGTTTGTGTGTGTGCCCAGGCGTGTTGGCAACGGGCAACCGCAGCAGCCGGCGAAGGGAGAGAAGAGAAAAGGAGAGAGTGAGAAGGGGAGAAGGACTATGAAACGCAAAGCGCAGGACGAAAAGAAGCGGAGGGTGTGGGGAGGGGGAAGCAGCAATGAAAGCAGACGTGGCACCACGCGTGGGTAGCTGAGTGTAGGTGGGTGTCAGTGGGAGGGGAAAAAAGAGGAGGGGGGGGAGGGATTTGAGGAGAGAGACACGCACTCAGTCCCTCACACCAAAAGAGAGAGAGAGAGGAGCTTTCCCTTCCGCTACTGTCCGTCTTCTAATAAGGAGGAGGAGGAGGGGGGGGGGGGAGGGGGGATGATGCGTTGTGAACGCGCAGTACTGCGACTGGGAGGGCGAGGAGGAGAGGAGGAAGAGTGAGTGGGGAAGGATGGGGTGCCGTGAATAGAAGGGCATCTTTCTCATCGTGGCGTCCGCTCACCATGCCATTACAAAGCAGAAACATGCAACACTATTCCGTTCCTTCGCCTTCCTGTGTGAGTGAGTAAATGGGTGTGTGAGTAATGCAAAAGAGAGAGAGAGAGCAGACGGTTCCCCCTCCCGCCCGCCGTCGCTCGCCTTGCAACGGCTACAGCCCTATCGCAGCCCGCAGCGTCCGGCGGACTTCGTGTGCGTCTGTGGCGCTCCACAGTGTGGGCAGCCACGGGGCACGCAGTGCCTGATCACTAGCGGCAGCGGTGTTAGTGGTGGCGACCACGCGCAGCCCCAGCGCCACGAGTCCGTCAAGGGCTTTGTCAAGCACAGCAGCACAGCTGGACCTGTCGCCCCTTGCGCTCGCCGTCTCCTGGCGGGATGCAGCTGCATTCTCCACGCTCATGCTCTGGGCGGCTGCCATGTCCCGGCACCTCTCCACGCCGAGGACCAGCAGGCGGCACAAGTCAGCAATCGGCATGCGGCCGCTTTCTTGGAGAGCGGACAGCGCGTGCACCAGGGCGAGCAGGCGATCTTCCGCGCCGGGAGCGTGGAAGGCAGTGTTGGGCTGGAGCAGTGCCTCGCAGAGCTGTTGCAGCTGCTCCGGTGCAGATAGCGCCACGTCCGCGCACACATCAGACGCGAGCTGGCCGTCGCCACACAAGATGGCCTTGAGCTGCGACGAGGCGGTTTCCGCGGCGCCGGTGCCGACGAAGAAGCGGAGCAGACAGGCGGCTCGCAGAGGAGCCCGCTGATCCTGCGGCAGGCACTCGGACAGTTGAAGGACAAGCAGGAGGAAGGAGGGGTGCTGGCTGTGCCACTCGTCCAGGATGCGCGCGTAGTGCGTGTAGGACTGCTGTGCCACGGCGCTTTGCTCAGGGGGTGGGGGGTGCCGTGGGAGGAGGGAGGCCACGCGGCGGGTCAAGCGATGGGCAGCGATGCGCACCACCTCCTCGTCCTCAGGCCCTGTCAGCTCCTGCACACAGCGGAGAATGTACAGGAAGGAGTCGATGGAGTCCATCTGGCAAGCGGAGAGGATGGCCACCTGGGTGTGGGCGTCCTGCTTGAACATGACGTTGAGGAGCGGCTGCGGCACCGTTGCCCCATTGCTCGTCGTCAGGTCAAGCACAGCGGCAATGTCCTCACTCAGCTGCCAGTGGTACGGCCGCTGGCCAGGCAGGAGGAGACAGCGCCAGGCAGCGTTAAGCAAGCGATCCAGGCTACCCGTCACCGCAATCACCCGCTCTGGCGACGCGGACGCTCCCTCGGCTTGCCTCACAAGGGTGTTCGCGGCACGGACAATGTCCACAGCAGCTCTCAGGACATGGGCACCGGCGGCGAGATGGCGCTCTTGCGCTGCGGTCTCGATGGTGGCGGAGAGCGCGGCCAACACAGCCCCCCACGCCTCCGCGGGCCAGGCGCCGTCCTGGCCCCGCTGCTGCTGCTGCTGGGACCGCGCGAACCGCCACGTGAGAAGAGGGAGCAGAGCGGACTCTGGCAGAAGCAGCGAGGGCTTCTGCGCGAGATCCGCCCGCGTCAGGGCATCCAGGCTGGCCGCCGCACTCACGCACACCCCTGCCATCCTCCCCTCCGCAACGGCCAGCGGGAGGGCCTCATCCAGCAGTTCGCGGAGGAGCTTGCACAGCCGCTCATAGGTGGTGAACATGGCGAGGGCAGTCTCCTCAAAGGAGATTTGGAAGTCATCGTCGTAGCCCACGGCGTCGTCAGCGGCACTGATGTCACCGCCATTATTATCATTGTCATTGCTGTCAACATGTGGGCTTTCTGGTGTGTTGCGCCGTACATACTCCATCACCAGCTCCCAGTCGTTGCTCACAAACGCGCTGTGGGTCCCTCCTAACTGCTGGAGGAGAACCCGTTGGCAGCCTGCCAGGTAGGGCTGGAGCACACGAATCGCCGCGGCCTTGTCCGCGTTCGCCGCTGCCACGGACTGCGTGAAGTACGCAAAGTCTTCTGGATCGTCGTCGGCCTCCATGATTGGCACCGGCATCGGGAACAGCACCTGCGTCAGCGCACTGATGCCCTCGCACGCGGAGAGCACCGCCCCCCTCGGGGCCGCGCGCGCAGAGCCGTCGCTCCGCAAGACGGCCATCAGATGCTCCGCCGACGAGGAGATGAGCTGGAAGATGGGGGTGCTAGGGTCGCAGTGCAGCACCACCTCCTCCGTGGCCGCCTCCAGCGCGGAGGCGACCACGGCGCAGGCAGCGACACAGGTGGCACGCGTGGCCATTAATGCCAGGCAGAGGGGAACAATGGACAGCAGAAGGCTCTCGGCTGCCGCGTCCACACTCGTGAGACAGCGCAGCACGTGGCACACGCAATCCACGACGGCAGAGGGCAGCATCGACTCTGCGTCCGCCTCGCTCAGTCGCTCCTTCACGTCATCTGGCAAGGCAGACAGGTGCTCTGCCGCGAGCCGGAACGTGCGGACCATCCACAGCCACAGCTCCGACGCGGGCAGCTGCTGCCAAAAGCTCTGCGCCACTTCCTGCGGCTCCCCTGTGATACCCTCCAGAAGGAAGTCAATCGCCTTGTCAACCGTTTCCGTGTGCTGGAGGCGGAGGGCCCGCTGCTTCTCCGCGTCGCCCCACTCGCCCGTGACGGTTGGGATCAGCGTCAGGTGAAGCTGCTCCTGCAGCCGCCGGCGCTGTGTCGCCCTGCGGACGGAGCCGAGCGCCACCCGGTTATCCAAGATCACATCCATGACGGAGGTCAGCAGCAGCCAGTACAGCTGCGGTGCGATGTCGCCGTCTGCCACCCTCTGATGAGCCTCCTCAAGGAAGACGGCCACGTTGTCGTACACGAGCAGTGCCAAGGAGGCAATGCAGAGGGAGAGCTGGCGCTGGGCTGGCAGGGGCAGGTCACGGTGCTGCAAAAGGGCACCGAGGTAGAAGCTAAGGAGCTCCCCCAGCCCTGTCGGCCGGCGGTCCATCGCCTGCGCCAGCGACGGCGGCACCACATTCAAGCAGAAGATGCGATTGAGCACACACACAAACAAGGTGGTGGACAAATGCACCTCTCCGGGCGGTGCGTTCAGGCACTGGTGGAGCATCAGTGGTGTCAGCGTGGTCGCGACATGCACCACCGCAGGCTGCGGATGCGCTGGGCCCGTGACGGCCGAGGCGTCCACCGCGCCGCTGGTCAGCGACGTTTGGAGCATGTGGTATAGCGCAAAGCTGGCCTGCACGTCCCCGTTCTGGGCAGAGCGGGACACAAGGCCCCACGCGGCTTGCAGCCTGTCCGCGTCATCATACCCGCTGAAGCTCATATGACACTCACGGCGAGTGGGAGTGGGGGAGTGGGAGTGGGTGGGGCCGGTGTGCCTAAAACAGTGAAGCGACTAAGGACTGCAGAGAAGGGAGGGAGGGGGGGGGGGCACAGGTACAGCCAATGAAACAGAGTAATGAACGGGGGAAAGTCGTGGCTTCCCCGTAAGGGGGAGAGAGAGGGGGTACTGCCCTCCCTGTCGAGCAAGTGAAGTGGCACTTCCATGTTCCGTCATGGTGTGGACTCGGGTGTGTGTGGATATGTGGATATGTGTGGGTGTGTGGAGGGTCTCCAGCGGGGAAGGAATGCATCGCTGCCTCCCGCCTCTCTGCATGTGGACAGGTATCGAGTGTCGTCCTTCTCTGGTGAGATGGACTAAGAAGGAAAGAGAGAGAGATGATATGGTGTGTGTGTGCTTCATTCGAGTGGACTCGCGAGCGACCCGGAGGAGTGGACAGAATCAAGATTGGAAACGGAAATAGAGGACGGTTGGGAAAAGGCGAAGAAAGTCACGCAAGGAAACCCTTATCAGCCTTCTTCTTGAGGGCCGCCTTGTGCTTGCTGTAGACGCTCTCAAGCACCGTCAAGCCAACCAGCTCATCCACAGCCTCCAACTGCACCGCGCGCGCGGCCACATCGTCGGAGTAGCCCCTGTCGGGCAAGTAGTTGGGGCGAATGTCGTCGGGGTAGTAGTAGTTGAACACCACGGCGTGGGCGACCAAGTAGCCAAGCACGGCGCAGGCAATGGCCCAGTAGTACTCTCGCGTCTCGGCGCCGGCCTTGCCCTCGCGGTCGCGCTTGTCAGCCTCTTCCTCGGCCTTGGCGGCCTGCTCGTACTGCCCCCGCTCCGTCAGCTTACGCTTGCGGTAGGCGAGTTCATCCCTGCTGGTGCGGTGGGTGATGGGGTGCTCGGTCAAGGTGTTGCTATGCATGGCATCCTCGTACAAGGAGGTGGGGGACTTGCGCATGTTGAAGATATTGGCCGTGCGCCGCTTGAGAGCCTCGTCGCTGGTGTCGGCCTTGGCGGTGGTGGCCGCGGAGGCCTCGGTGTGGGAAGAGGAGAACACGGAGCCCGCCCCTCCCGCCACTTTGGCGGAGAGCACGCAGAAGCCCCGTCGCATCGCTGGCGTACAGGCCCACAGCTACCGTGTGAATGAAGAAAAAGAGAGAGCAAAGGACCTCCTTGGGCAAAGCAAAAGAGCGGAGAAGCAGAGAAGCAGACGGGAAGGGGTCCAGCGTTCATGAAGCCGGGGCGAGAGGGGAGAGGTGGGTATCGCCCATGCATGACGCATGGTACAGACATCCTCATGCTTTCTACTAGTCCACTCTTCCCGCCTTCGCCGGTACCCTTGCCTTGTCCCACACACACGGAACGCTCAGGAATGGTCTCTGGCAGTCGGTGTGTGTGTGTGTGTGGGTGGGTGGAAGTGTGTGCCCCCTCCGTCTTCGGCTCTGGAAGTGGATCTCATAGCCGTCCTCTTTCTATATCTGCCCATTCTCTTTCCTTTTAGCAAATATATATAGTCTCGTTATAGGAGCAGGTGTCGAGGACACACACGCAAAGATGATGCCCAGAAGGGTTAAGGGGGAGAAGGGGAATCGGCAAAGCACCCCTATTACTTCTTCACCACATTCTGGACCACGGACATGACGAGCATACCCACAATGTAGATCCAGTACTTCTGCAGAAAACCGCGCTCGTCCACCTCAACTTCCTCTTCCACCCACTCGCCGTTGGCATTCTTCACGCGGCGGATCTGCACCTTCTTCTGCTTCTTCTGCTGCGCAGCGCCGGGGCTGCCCGTCGGCTGGCCATCCTCGGACGTCAGCATGCGCAGGTCAGCGTAGTTGACCTTGCTTACAAGCTCAACGCTCGGCAGGAGCCCCACCTCCACCTTCACCCGCACGGTGGGGAACAGCTTCTGCACCACGGAGAGGTCGCACTCGTCGCCGTGGATCATCTTGGAGTGGAAGAAGTTGGTCTCGCTGGTGACCTGGATGCCAACGATGGAGGTGCCGGGGCCGGGAACGACGCGCAGCTTCTCGCGCAGCACGACGGTGGTGCTGTCAACAGCCTCGAAGCCACGGATGACGGAGCACGGGCTCACGGCCACCATCGCGGTGGCCTCTGTGGGCTTCCCCTCCGCCACAACGCGGTAGTAGATCATATCCGCCGAGGTCAGCGCCGTCTTCTCATCCTTGGACAGGTCCTTGTCCACGGGCACGATGTTCTTGAAACGCGGAGTGGACTGGGCCGTGGCGCGGCTGAACGTGAAGGAGGCGATGGTGGTCCACTCCGCCGCGCTGCCCATGCGGCGTTGCAGCTCGTACGGCTGCGTCATCGCGGCGGCCTCGCCCACGACGGCCAGGGACGCCACACAGACCGCGACGAGGAGGCACACGTGAAGGCAGCGAGATGGGCTCATCCTGCGCGCAGGACACAGCGGGAATGAAAAGAAATGTAGAAGAGGGCAGGTGAAGGGCTCACGCCGCGGCGTTGGTGGGCCGTTTCTTTCTCTAAAGGGTAAAGTATCGCGAAGCAGCAGCAGCAGCAGCAGTGGCAACGACAGCGACAGAGAAGTGGAGTAGGCGACTTTCGGAAGGAGGGAGGGGGGAGCGGAGGAAGGATAGAGAGGAGACTCAAGTATATGTAATGCAATGACTTGTCAGTTTGTTCTCCCCTGCACCACCATAATGTCCACCGCGCGAGCGGACGGGGGAGGAGGGGGGGGGGGGTCGCCTCTCCCTGATAGCCTCTCTCTCTCTCGTCTTCCCAGTTTCAGTTCATTGCCTGTCCCTTTACTTCGTCTTCTCTTCGTGTTGTGTGCTCTCAATGAAGCGGCGACTCGGCGTCCTTTACTGTCGTGTTACGTTCTCCTTCTCTGCCTTCTCCGCCTTCCCCTGCAGCACTCGGCTTCTTCTTCTTTGCCCTCTCCCTTCTCGTCGTCTTCTTGGCAGCGAGGAGGAGGGGGAAGATGAGGGTGGCGTCACCCTGCACCCGCACGTAGCGGCAGCCGGGGGCCAGCAAGCCGCACGCCTCGTCATCGGCCGGCACGCAGGCACTGGTGCAGCCATCCGCCTCGAGCCCCGTTGTCACCATCACGACACGCTGCACGGCCACGTTGCGCATCAGAAAGTGCTTGGGCAGTCCACCTCCCAGCACGATCGCGTCGCACTTGCCCGCCCCAGCGGACGCGGCCAGGTCCCGGATCTTGATCACGTCCCGGAGCGGGTCAACGACGAGGCCCTTCTTCGAGAAGTTGAAGAAGAAGATCATGTCCCCCATCGAGCCGTCCGTGAGGGCCGGGCTGAAGACGGGGATGTTGTTCTTGTAGCACCAGTACAGAAGGCTCGACTCGCGCTCGGGGTGCTTCTGTGTCTCGAGAGCGCGGCCCATGGCGTAGATGACATCCGACGGCGCCGTGCCATCGGCCCACTCCTTGGCCTTCTGCGTCTCGTGCAGCTCCTTAATCACCTGCATGAAGTAGTCCTCAAAGTGGCAGTAGTTGTCGTTGGGGACGAGTAGGTTGCCAATGCGATTGTACCCTCGCTTCCTCAGCTCGTAGCCGTCCATGTCGAAGCGCGCGACGACCGTGTTGCCAAGACACTTGATGGCGTCTTCCTCGATGCCGCCCGCGGAGGAAAGGAAGCAGTCCACCAGCCTCTCGCGGGCCAGATACGCAAACGTGTCTCGCAGACCGGATGAGATGAGGTTCGACGTGTAGGATAGGAACACCATGTGGCCCTGCTTCTTCCGAAACAAAATGTTCTGCAGCAAGTCGCGGGCACGACCGACAGAGGTGGCCTGCAGGCCCACAGTATTGTAGGAGTCCAACACGCTCCGTAGCGTGTCGTTCTGCGACATTGCCACAAGAGTCTGGAAGTCGACGCAGTCCACGTCCTGGGCACGCCCCGAAGAGGATGGGTGCGCCATGTCCGTATGTGTGTGTGTGTGTGTGTGCTTTAGCAGAGGGAAGGAGGGAGTAGCGAGAGTAACGAGAGTAACGAGAGTAGCGGGGATAGAGGGAGGAGGGAGATGCGATGAGTACGGACGGACTCCCGTCTGCTGTCTCTCCCCCTTCCCTTCCCTTTGCAACGGTGTTGTCGTGGCAGCACACACACCTTTGCGAGAGAACATGAGAGTAGGCTGGTGCTCTCATCTGTCTGTGCATATGGCAGCCCGCCGTCTGTCGGTGCAACGCTGCCGGTCGCTAGCCCGGTGTGTGTGTGTGTGTCAACGCTCCTCCTTATGAAATGTTACGGTTACCTGATTTAGCAGTAGTGTTACGATTATGGGTATGAGACATTGGCTGAGTGCTGGCAACATGTGTGAGTGAGCGACTATTGGCCCCCTGCGTTGAGGAGCTCGAACCACTGCCGCATGGCATCCGCGATGACCTCGGGCAGGTTCTGCAGGTCGTGCACAATCAAGTAGTACGGGAAGGGGAAGTCCTCCATGTACGGCCGGCGCATCACCTTCCCGCCCTTGAACTCCACGATTTGCATGTCAAGCACAGAGTTGGACTGGACGCGCTTGAGACGGGACTCGCGCTCCGCCTTGAGCCGTCGCATCCGCTCCGCAGCGGAGAGGCCCTTGAGGTCCTTGGCGGTGAGGGGGGCGGCTGGCGCGGCCGGCGACGAGGTCGCAGCGCCTGCGGCCGTGCCGGTGCCAGCTCCTGTGGCGGTGCCGGTCGCTGCTTTGATGTCCAAAAGGACGAACACGACCATCTGATGGTTCTCCTCCGCGCGCACCAACAACTTGCGGAGCTCCGCCCGGTCCTCCGTGATTTGGCCATCGCTAATGACAAAGAGCACCTGCTGCAGCTGCTGCGTGGTGCTGCGGGTCTGGCTGCCGGCGCGCTCACGGGCACGGTCAAGGTAGCTGAGCGTGGTTTCCAGGAAGAGCCGCATGTTCGTGGACGTTTGCTGGAAGGTGATCTCGCTGAACGCGCGGGGGCCGCTGTCGGCGACGAATGGTTCCTCGAGGGCGTGCACAATGGTCGTCTCCCGGCCGAAGCAGGCGATGCCCACCTCGCCCACCTCGAGCTGCTGCAGGGCCTTGGCGATGAGTGCGACGGCGCGGCAGGAGAGCACGCCAGCCTCGTTGCACTGCATGCTGAGCGAGTCGTCCAGGGCAACCATGATCTGGTAGGTTCGCTTGTTCGGCTTCGTGCGGCGCAGCCAGATGCGGTCCTTCTTGAACTGCGACGCGATGTACGGGATAATGCGCTTCATGTTCAGCCGCTTCCCCGTCTTGTAGTCGCCCTGCAGCTTGTCGGCAAGGGTGGGTGCCAAGATAAGCCGCAACTGCTCACAGAGCTGCTGGGAGAGACCCTGGACGGCAGTCTCCTGCTCTTGCCACAGCTTTCGGCCTCGCTCGAGCTTGGCGTCCGCGGTGTCGTCCGCCTTGGTCCCGTCGTCTGCGCCGTCTTCGCTGTCGGACGCGTCGGACGCGGTCTCCTCCGCCTCTCTGCGCGCGGTCACCTTGGCATGCTTGTGGCGCTTCTTCTTCTTGTCCTGCTTGGCGTCGTCGGCGCTCTCGCCTTCCTCCTTGACCTCGGTGAGTTCCTCCGTTTCCTTCGTACGCTTGCGACGGCGGTCTGCGGGGGTGTCGCCCTCGTCCTCGTCGTCGTCGTCCTTGCCGCCTTCCGTGCCGCTCTCCTCCTCGTCCTCCTGGCGGGCGTCCTGCTCAGCCTCCGTGGGGGGAGCAAACTTGTTCGCGTCGTCCTCCCTCCTCTCGTCCGTGGCGGCCATGCCCTCCTGCTCGCCGCGCTCGTCAAAGTCGAACTCTGTGACGTCCTTCTTGGCGTCGTTCCCAGAGTCGTCGTCGTCGGCCTCCTCGTCCTTGATCTTGCTGTCCCCCTCCTCCTCCTCCGCATTGTTGTCCTTCTTGATCTCAACTCGTTGGTTCAGGTTGAGCTGCTGGACCTCGCGTTGGTGGCGCTTGAGGGCCTCCTTGATGGCTCGGTACGGGTTGTGTTGCTGGGAGCGACTTCGCTCGTCGGTGTTGTCCTTCCGCTGCTGGGCCGCTTGGTTTTGCTCCTGCTGCTTCTTCCAGCTACGGCCCGCGTCGTCCTGCTCCTGCTCGTCGCCTGCCTGCTCCTCCTCGTTGCCAACGACGTCCGGCTGGTTCGAGTCCTGCGGCCTCTTGTCCTCCCTCTTCTCTTTGTCCTCTGTCCGCTCCGTCGCCTCCTGCCCTGTCTCCTCGTCCTGAAAGCCGCCTTCAAAGGTGTTCTCGTCCTTGCCGTCGGCGGCCTGCTCCACGTCGGAGCCGTTCTCCTTGTCATCGGACATGTCGCCATCGTCGTCCATCGCGCGCTCGTCCTGGTCCTCACCAAAAGGTGTGCGGTCCGAGTCTGTGGATGCGCTGTCATCCTCGCGGTCCTCGCTGCCGCCCTCGGAGCCCATCTCACCTTGCTGCTTGTCGTTGTCGAGGTTGTCGTCCTGCTCGCCGTTCTCGTCCTCCTCTGTTTCAGCGGCCTTCTGCGACACGGACTCGTCACTTTTGCTGTCGTAGCCGCTGCCGTCCTCGTCGCTGCCGTCGTTCTCGCCCTGCTCGTCTGAGGCAAGGCTCTTCTCGTCTAGGCCGGCCAGCTCGTGCTCGCCCTCGCGCTCCTTCTCGGCTTCACGGATTTCGTTCTCCTTGTTGTCGAAGCCACCCGTCTCGTCGCCTTCCTCGTCGTCGCCGGGCTCCTCCTCGCGCTCGTTGCCGAACTCGTCCTCTGGGACCTCCTCCGCGTCGTCGCCGTCGTCCTCGTTCATGTCGTTTGCGTCATTCTTGTCCTTGCGCATCTTCTTGCGATCCTGCTCCTCCTCCCCGTCGACGCTGCCCATCTCCTGGTCCGACTCCGACTCCTCGCCGTCGCCGTCGTTGTCGTCGTCCTGGCCGCTTTCCTCGCGCTTCTCCTTCTTGGCTTGGAAGTCGGTCTCCACATCTGCCGCGTTGTCCTCTTCTTCCTCCTCGTCGCCGTCGCCCTCGTCCTTCTTGTCCTTCTCGCCGCCCTCGTCGTCGTCCTGCTCCTCCTTGTCCTTCATGTTCATGAGCTGGTCCTCGTTCTCCATCTCGTTGGTGACGTCCTTCTCGCCCTCGCCATCATCCATGCCGGTGCCGCTCTTCAGGCCGCCCTCGCCGTCGCCGTCCTCGTTGTTGTTCTCGTCCTCGTCGTCGCCCTCTGTTTTGCAGAAGCCCTTCTTGATGAGAATGGTGAAGAGCCGCGCCATCACAACACCAAAGCCGCTGTGGGCCGTCAGCGTTGCCAGCACCGTCTGCTCCACATCGGAAACAGAGGCGAGGCACAGCATGACCTGCCGATGGAGGCTGTTTCGCTCGGCCACCGACAACGGTGCCGTGGTGTCCACCGCGCTGGCGGGCGGCTGCCGCAACAGCTCCTGCAGCGTCGCGAACGCAGTCTGCGTGGCTTGCTTGAGTGAGGCAATCTTCTCATGGTAGCACCCGTACGTGCGAGCATCCGAGCCTTCCTCGTCGCTGTCCGCCGCATGGTCCTTCTCTCCGTCTGCCGTCGGACGAGGCGACGCCGGCGCATCAGGCGAGATGGCCTCGTCATCGCCGGAGAGTCTCGTGAGGAGCTCTGTGAGCACCCCGGCGGTGCGCGTTTGCCAGGCGGGGAGTGTTGTCGTGGATGCGTGGCCGTCTTCCCTCCTGGCGCGTTTTGCCGCGGACTCCTCCGCCTCCTCGTTGACGCTGCCGCTGGTAGCTGTGCTGCGGCGCTCAGCGAGAAACTGCGTAGCCGCAGCCACACCGGCGCGCGCAGTGGCGGCAACTTTTGGGTCCTCGCACTCTGCCAGCCGCTCACAGGCGGCCTGCAGCTCACGCGCCTCCCTCACAAGGGATCGCGCGGCGCTAGCGGGGAGCGAGGTGGCGGAGCGGCGGAGCGGTTCGTAGCGGACGCACAGGGTCCACAGGTCGTGGCACTTGACACCAACCTGCATGATGGCGCTGCGGGTGACCTCGCTGGTGCTGTCACCGTGGATGAGGCCTTTCTGGTCCATCCACTGCAGGGAGGCGCACAGGCCCAGAACAGCACAGCACATCTGCAGGGCATCGTCCAGCAAGGTTTGGTCGGATGCCCACCGCTGGTGCTCCTCGGTGCTGCCTCCCTCGTCCGCGTCGCCGCTGCACTCCGCCACGTAGATGGCAAGGGTGCCGAGTTCACGCCGCAGCGTGTGCAGTGTGCACACCAGCTCTGTGGCATCCACGGAGTGGGAGAAGAGGGTCTCGGCAATGCCCGTCGCGCGCTTCACTTGGGCAGCGGAGAGGTCTTGGTGGGGCTTGCGCTCGGCCTCACGCATGCGCTGGAGCCAGCGGGCGAAGCGATAGTGCTGCTGCGCCGCGGAGTTGAGCGTGCTCTGACCCGCGGTCGCGTCGTGTCCTTTGCGCGGCTTTGGCTTGCGACTGGGACTGTAGTTGCGCCGGGGAGCCTCGTCGTGGGCGGCTCCGTCCTCGGTTACGCGACTGGCCAGCATGGCCTCGGTGGAGGCGAACAGGGCCTCCCACGGCTGCGCCTGGCTCTCGTGCGTGTGACGGACGCCAAAGTCGGCCATGGTGTCGAAGAAGGTCTTCAAGGCACGGATCTTGACTTGATTCGGCGTCTTGGGGGCTTGCAGCGTCGTCACCCGCTCCACAATCTCCCGGGAGGAGTCTGTGAAGAAGTCGTACGCGTCGCAGACGGGGCGAACTTGCCACGGGAAGGAGGCCGCCAGAGAAACCTCTTCTTCCTCCTCGCCCTCTTGCACCCCCTCCACGCGCACCGCTGTGCCGCTGTCGCCTGCCTCCTGCTGCTGCTGCCTTCCCTTCGCCGCAGGATTCTGCTTCTTCCCATTGCGGCCTCGCTTGCCCGCCCTCTCCGCCCCCTTCGCGGCACCGCTGTTGTTGCTGCTGTTGATGCCGTTCTTCTCCTTTGTGTGAGCGCCTTTCCGAGTCTTCTCCTTCGCTGACGACTTGGGGGGAGGGGGCAGGGTGAAGCCCATGGCGGGATCGTCCTCGCAGCGCTGCTCCTCGGCGGAGATGATGGGCAGGATGGGGGTGCGGAGGACCTCCTCAAGGCTGCCGAGCGCGCGTGCCATCTTCAAGTGCGCCTTCTCGCTCGTGGCGCGGACGGCGTAGTAGTTGGCGTCCTCCCAGCGCATAATCTTGGCAAACTCCATCACGTCGTCCTCCACCGGTGCGATGGCCTCGTTGCTCTTGCTGCGTACCAGCTCCTCGAATTGGGTGAAGAAGTCCGTGACGTGCAACGCCGTCGTGGTCAGCGGGGAGTACGGGCCCAGTGACGCGAGCAGCTCGCAGCCAAGGTTGCGAACCAGCTGAAGGCGCGCCGCAAAGTCTCCGTAGCAGCTGTCCCACAGGAACTGGGAGAGCCGCAGGAACACGTTGCGGCAGCGGTTGCCAAGAGCTGCTGTTTCGTCGCCTTCCCCGCCGCCGTCGCTGTCGCCCGCCGCCGCCGCGTCCGAGTACTCGACTCCGTTGGCGTTGCTGAGGCTCTCGCCGTCCTTGGTCGCACCGCCACCGCCAGCTCCGCCCCGGATCAGGTCGTAGAACGAGAACCAGGCCAGGGACGCCTTGTGCTCGTACTCGTCGCGTTTGGCCGTGAAGACATGTTGCCAGCAATGCAGCTCCAAGCGGCGCCACCGCAGCACGAAGGACGAGAGCTCCGTCATGTGGCTCATCAACGAGACGCTGTGTGCCGCGTTGCGCTCCCACTCGTAGCACTCGCGCAGGAGGATCTCGCAGCCAGTGAGGACCTTCATCAGTGGGGTCGTCAAGGCAGGCAGGGAGGCGATTTTGTGGCCGATGCGAAGGCATCGCTGCAGCGAAACCGTGTCGGGATACTTGCTAGCCAGCGACTGAACTGCCGACAGCAGCTGGCCCAGGGGCTTGCTGAGCAGGGAGAGCTCACCGGGATCGGCGTCGTAGTATATGTTGAAGGCACTTTCCTTCCGATCCTGCAACGTGGCAATGCCGCCGTCCGCGCCGTCGCCCGCCTTCTTCTTCTTCTTGCCGTGCCCAGAACTGGCTACAGCAGCCCCGCCACGCGTGTCCTGCTGTTGGCGCAGCAGGGTGGCGCGGACGGCAAACCCGTTGAGCAGAAGGTGCTCGCCGTCCTCGCTGTCGGCGTGCAAGGCCGACACAACGGCGCTCGACGGCGCGCTGCCATCCGCGCCGCGGTGGCGCTGGAAGCGGTGGAGCTCGTTGGCTAGGGTGTCGAATCGTCCCTTGAACGCCTCCACAAGGAGCCTGCCGCTTACCCGGGTGCTGTCCAGCCCGCCAGAGACGAGGCGGCGGTAGAAGTCGCCGTGCGCCTCCACGAGGCGTCGCACAAAGGCCCCGTCGCCCTCCCTCAGCATGATGCGGGCGAACTTGGCGGAGCGTGCCGACGCGTCCTCGCTGGCGTCGGCCGCGCCGTCGCCATCCGTGGCCTCCCCGGGACCTTCGTCGTCGACGGCGAACTCGCCGTCGTAGCTCGGAAACAGGCTCTTCAGCTTCCTGAGCAGCTGCTCGTCGTCGCCTTCAATGACCAGCGCCTTCTCCTTGTACAGCACCGCCATCTCCCCCTCGCGCCGCTCCTTCGCCTCCAGCTGCTCGACCGTTTGGTAGAGATCCCGGTAGGTGGCAAACACGCCCTCCACGAATGCACGGTCCGCCGCCTGCGGCACCGAGCCGCGGAGGGAAGTTAGGCACGCGTCCAGGTACGTGAGAAGGTTGCGGAGTTGTGGGCCCTGCCCGGCCGCGCGCTTCGCGGCCCGTGCCAGCGCCGAGGAAGGAACCGGCAGACCCGCCTCGCCGCGGGGGTTAGGAAACTGCATCAGTGACATGGTCTGCTGGTGGCTGAAGAGCGTCGCCGTGGTGCTGGCGCTCCCTTCGTCGCCATCGCCGTAGCCGTAGTTGCACGAGAGGCAGTACGCCTTGGCGGCCATAGCGGCCAGCAGGGCGGCCTCGGCAAAGTTGAGCGTAACGTCCTCGTAGCCGCCGTGGCAGCGCAGGAGCTCAACGACCTGCTGGAAGACTAAGGCGCTCCAGTTGTCGCACGCGAGCATGCGTTGGTGCAGCGCCGTTCGATCCTCACCCTTTGGGGCAACGAACACGGTAGCGAGGCGGTCGAGCGAAAAGTGCGTCGAGCACAGTTGGTAGAGCTGGCTGACCAGGCTGGCGTACTGCTTGCCAGACTTGTCCGGGCGAGCCACGTACTGTTCCCGAGTCCGGCCAGCGTACTCGCTGATGCTCGCGCGCAGACTGGCAAGCAGTTGGCGAGGGGCGGTGACCGAGGAGCGCAGCATGACACCGTCCGCCCACGCAAACGCCGCCTCCAGGCGCTCCAGCAGCGCGCATTCCCCGTCAGCAATGGCGATCTTCACTTCTCGCTTGTACATGGGGTCGATCGGGCTTTGCGGCAGGAGCAGGCGGCACTTGAGGACCCAGAGATGGATGATGAGCGGGAAAGCGCTGTCCTCGCACTCGTTTGCCACGTGGCTGTCGCGGACGTGGCTGGTGCCGTCGCTGTGCCTGGGGACACCGCTGCTCCCAACGACAGTAGCAAGTTCGACAATGCGCAGAAGCAGCGGCACCTGCGCTTCCGCGGCAGCGGACAAGGGGCTCGGCAACGAGGCATCGGAGGAAGAGATGGCAGCACGCAGAGCGGACTCCGTGACGGTGTGCATCGTGACGGCCCCGACGCCGCCTGCCCGGGAAGCACCCGCAGAGGGAGGGGGTAGCACGCCGGGAAAGCAGTGCTGAAGAACGCGGTAGAGCTCGTGACGCGCGTTCCTCTCCCAAGCGCGCAGCGGGAGCGGCGAGGCCACCGGACACTGGTTCAGAAAGCCGCCAAGCCCGTCGAGGACGCGGATGTGGTCGTTGGCGGAGCGATTGCCAAGCGCGAGCACGGAGACGTTGCCGGCGTAGCGAAGGCAGAGAAGGGCGGCGTCCGCCCAGGAACCTGGGAACAGGTGGCGGACCCCGTCAAGACCGAAGCGGGACACAAATCGGCTCAGCAGCAACGGCGAGCACTGCCCGAGAACGTCGACTGCGTTGTGCGGTTCGGCAGCGGCGGCCTGTCGCCACAGTGTCATTTCCATCTCGCTCGCGACTTGGCTGACGGGGAGCACCATGGCGGACTGCCTCCATGCGTACAGGTCCAGCAGCCGCGCGGTACTGCTACGAAGCGAGAAAAAGGCATGCTCGGGCGATGTCGACGCTGCGGGTGCTGTTACTGTCGTTGTGGTCGTCGCCGCCAGGACGGAGAGGAGCTGCTGGGTGGCGTCAAACTCTGTGCGAAACGCGGCAGCCTGCCAGAGAAGGGACAGGAGGCGGTCCGAGGCAGTATCGCGCGCCTCCGTCTCTTGGTGAGCCGCAACGGCGGCGGCGGAGCTTACGCGCTGCCACAGCTGGAGGGCCTCGCGCTCCTCCGCGGTGGTGATGCGTGGGAGCGGCACGCTGCCGTGCAAAGCGCACTTCCCACCACCCACCAGCGAGAAGGGCAGGTTCAAGTAGCGTCGCAGGGCATCCAGGAAGGCGAGGAGAGAGTCCGAGACGACACCCAGTGCTGGGCTGTCGTCGCCTTGCTCCAGGGCAATCGAGAGAATAAGAAGAGCGTGCGTGGTGAGGGCAATGTAGTTGTCTAGCGTAACGGGCTCGCTCAGGCAATGGACAAACCTCTCGAGCGGAGCACTGAGTCGCTGTAGCAGCAACGGGGAGACAACGGCCGATACCGCACTGTCAATGGCTCTGAGGAGGGTAGCAAGGGAGCTGTTGACCAGGGCGGAATCCGTCAGCTGCGGGTTTAACACAGCGACACCGCGCAGGGCAGGCGCGTGGGGGCCGACCACACGGCTGGCACGACAGAAGAGCTCCTCCAGCATGGTCGGGTTCGCAAGGTGAGATTGCACAAGGCTATCTACCCAGTTGGCAGATGCCATCCCCGCTCCTACTGCGCCGCCACTTGCCGCCAACAGCAGCGACGATAGATAGTGCTTGCGCTCCGCCACCACGGCTTGCGATGGCGCGCTGTCCAGGACTTGCTCCATGAGGAAGTGGAAGATGAGGTCGTCCCACAGGGGGAAAGCGCCGTGGGTGTCCTCTGCGTGAGGCCGACGGAGACGAGAGAGGGGAAGGGCAGTGCGGAGGACACGCCTCCGGGCAAGGCTGCGCCGAAGCCCATCTCCGCAAGCCTCGCCAGCTCCCCCTTCCGCGCCATCCGCAGCATTCTCCCCTTGCGAGGCGTCGCAGGTAATGACAGTGGCCTCCAGCAAGTCCCCAACGGCGGCTCGGTTCGGCACGACGGCGTGCGGGCTGTGCACCAGCTCCTCCAGGAAGCTGCGCAGAAGCTCCATCCGGTGTCGCCAGTGCCCGCTCCGGTTGTCGAGGTAGCAGTGCTGAATCACCTTGGCAAGGAGGTCGGGCGGCACGCGGGCTTCCTCGCCACCGCTGTTTCCGGCACGAAGCATGCGACTCGCGCGAAGGAGAGTGAAGAGGTTCGGCGAGCCAGAAGCCAAGGCATCGCCGAGGGCAGCGGAGGACGGGTTGGCGGTATCAGCCCCGCCAAATGCCTCGGCGACGAAGCGGCGGTGATAACGTGTCAGCACCTCCATCGCGGCTTCCGCCTCCGCCGCCGCCGCGTGCGGTTGGCCAGCGGCCGCGGCAGTCCCGTCCGCGGAGAGGAGGATGCTGCCACCCGACAGCAGAGCAGCCTCGGCGGATGGGATCGGCACAGGAGCGAGAAACAGCTCCACCGCGCGGTTCCGCATGGCACGAGAGATCTCGCCGTATTTGGGGTTCAGCGTCGCAAAGAGCCGAAAGCGCGGGTGTGGCCGAATCACGCGCACCTCGTTGTTCACCAGTCCTTGCTCGTTGATCGACAGCACGCCGTTGGGCTCCACAAGCGGGTTCAGGCGATCCAGCACGCTGGCGTTGCAGTAGTTCACATTGTCCAGCACCAGCCAGTGGCCGTAGAGCATGGCCTCCACAATGAGAGAGTCCCGCCACTCGAACTCACCCTGCTTGCCCTCCACCTGGTCGAAGCCGCCGAGCAGATCGACGGTGTCGCAGCTCGCGTTCATGGAGAACGTGACGAGCTCCGCACCTGCCAGCGCGGCCGCCGTGTTGAGGGCAAAGGTCTTGCCGGAGCCGGAGGGGCCAATGAGAAGGGCAAATTGATTCAATGTGACGCACATGAGCAAGGACTTGACGGCGCCGGTCTGCGAGGGAAGAAGCATGACAGCGCTGGGGCCCCGGCGCTGTTGACCGTTCTCAGCGGGGCCGGAGAGCGCGTCTTCCCGCAAGGCAATGCGCCGGCCCTGGCAGTAGATGTCGTTCCCCTCGTCGCCAATCAGGAAGTCGGTGTTCGCGGTGTCAGTGATGTCCTCCGAGGCGGTGGGGAAGTGTCGGGTGAGGAGGGCCAGGCAGCGCTGCCGGTCCTCCACGGTGCGCATGCGTTGGAGAAAGAACGTGTCGGCGAAGAAGGACGGGTTCCCGCGCTCGCCGTACACCCTCATCGCTTTGGCCCAGCGCAGGACATCGCGCAGGTTGAACTCCCACGGGCTACCACGTGTGCCGAAGCTGCGGCGCACCATCACCTCGTGCTGCAGGTCCCCAACAAAGTTCACCATGCACGCCAGCGTGTCTTCCTCGATGTCGCCGCACACCGCCTTGGCGATGCAGATGAGGTCGTCTGTCTCGAAGGCCTCGACGCGGACACGCATGAAGCGGTTCAGAAAGCTGCGCGGGAGGCCCTTGCGGCCGCCGCCCTCCACCACAGGGTTCTGGCACGCAAACACTCGAAAGGACTCGTGGGCGTGGAACTCCTTACTCAGCTCGGGGATGAACACGGTAGCGCGGTGGTCGAGAAGCGCGTTGAGGCCCTCCAGCACGGACTGGCTGGCCAGGTTTAGCTCGTCAAGAATCACCCACGAGCCCTCTTTCAGTGCTCGGAGAAGAACGCCGTCTGACCAGGCGAACTGCGGGCCCTTGCTGGCGGCGACAGCTTGCTCTTCGACCGCTGCCACGCCAGCGTCCCTTGTTGCCTCGCTCTGGTCGTTGCCGTCCTCCTGTGCGGCGTGTCTGGCGTTGTCAGTCAACTGATCACTCTCCTCGTTTGCCAGGCTGCGGCGGCGCTCCTCCTCTGTCATCCCGCCTTCCTCCACCCCCTCGTCGTCCTCTCCCACGTCCTCCTCCAAAGGCAGTGCGTCGGCAGGGCAGGGAAGGTAGGAGCCGAAGAGGTCCATAATGTCCGTCTGCTCGCTCAGGTTGATGCGCACGACGCTCTTGCCCATGGCGCAACCCAGTGCCTCGACTATGCTGGTCTTGCCCACACCGGGGCTGCCTTCCAGCAGAACTGCCTTCTTCACAATGCTCGCCCGCATGAGCTTGGACAAGTTGCGCTGCGTCGCCGGCGCGCCAAAGAAGAAGCGGTTCTCCATCTCGGGCGGGAGCGCGGGCTCCTCCATGCCCTCAAAGAACGCCCAGAAGGGCTTCCCCGCGGCGCTCTCCTCCTCCTCCTCCTCCTCGTCACCTGCTTCCTCATGGACCGGGCAGCTCTTCTGCGCTCTTGACACGCACACGCGCTTCACCGTCTCCGCAGAGGCCTCGGACTGGCCAGTGCCAACGCCAACACCGTCGAGAATCACGGCATCGAGGCCTTGCAAGAAGGCCACCGCCGGTGGGCAGCGGTGGTTTGCGGCATTCATGAACGAGACCCAGCTGATGATGTCGCGGATGCTGATGTGCTGCGGCGCGCCAGAGCCCGACGTCACCTCCGCCACGCCACAGAGCACGTCCGCCATTCTTGCGGCCCACTCCTGCAGCTCGGGCTCGAGACGCTTGGACACGATCATGGTGACCTCCTCGTGAGCCGTTGTTGGGCGGACGTACACCTCTGTGAACCGGTTGCGCAGCGCGGGAGAGAGCTCCTTCTTGCCAAAATCGCCTCCCGGGTTCATGGTCGCCATCACGCGGAACTGCTCGTTCGCGACAATCACGTCACCGGAGCTCTTCTCGGCAAGTGTGATGCTGCGCGAGGGCTCCAGGACGCTGTTCAGCCGCTCCAGGACACTATCCTCCGCAAGGGAGACCTCGTCAAGAACGAAGAAGTCGCCATCGATCATGCTCTGCACGAGGGGCCCGTTGCGCCACTCGAAGAGCGCGTGGTCCCGGCGGTCGGGCGGAACGGGGCGGAGGCTCCCAAGGAAGTCCGCTGCTTCGGTATGTTGGTGGCAGTTCACGATGCGCAGAGGGATCTGCAGCAGCGCTGCCCACAGCTGGCATACCGTTGTTTTGCTGCTTCCCGTTTCCCCAACAAGAAGGACGGGCTCTTGATGCTCTAAGCAGATGCCGACAATCGTGAAGAGGCGCTGCATAGAGGCTGTCCAGACAATCTTGTACTCGTCGATGAGGCCGTCGTTGACGGTGAGAAAGTACCGCTGCACGAACGGCCAGTGCTCGGGTGAGTACAGGACAGCCTCGTTGAGCTCCGTCTTTGTTGCCGTTTCCAAGACATCCTTCACAACCTGCCGCTCCGCAGCTTTGCGGCAGCGCTCCCCTAGCAGCAGGAAGCCGTGCTCGGCGAGTTCTTGGTAGCTGCGCGGTTTGCGCTCGGCCCAGCGGAATAGGTCGCGCGGCGTGATGAAGCCGTGCCGGCCAGCAAAAATCTGCGAGCTTTGGCGACGAATTTGGAGCGCGGTCATGACCTCGACCATTTTCTCGGCGAAGCTCTCGGGTAGCTCGTACCGGCGGCGGAGGATGGTGCTCACCTCGTTCGTGGGAATCTCGTCCACGGTGATCTCGAGAAAGCGGTTGCGAAACGCACGGGAGAGCATCTTGCGGCCGCCATACACGCCAGCGGGGTTTTGGGTCGCGAAGATGCGCAGGTGTGGGTGGGGCTTTATGGTTTCCTGGGTGTCGGGGATGAACAGCTCGCAGTTGTCGTCCAGCAGTCTGTTGAGGGCCTCGAGCACGTCCGTCGGTGCGAGGTTGAGTTCATCCAGAACGACCCAGTAGCCGTGCCGCACAGCATTCACGAGGATACCGTCCACGAACCGCAGTTTGCCGAACTCATCGGTGACGTAGCTGCCGAGGTACTCCTGCACCTCCGTGCTGTCGTGGTTGTTGATGCGCACGAATGTGTTGCCGGTGAGCTCGGCGAGATACTTGACCATGGAGCTCTTGCCCGACGAGGTGGGGCCCTCCAGCAAAACGGGACGGTTCGCAAAGACAGCGCGTGCAAGGTTGGTCAAGTGTCCTTTCACGCTGTCTGTGAGAATAAAGGAAGGGTCCGTGAAGGACTCCCGGTTGCCAGCCAGGATCCACATGTGTTCGTACGCAATGTGCTTTCCAGACAGCGGTGCCTGCGGCAACGTGGGCTTCTGTGGCCGCTTCCCTGCAAACACATTCTTCACGATCAGGTCTTCCACCACGGCGTGGAACTGGCGCTGCAGTGGTGTTGCAAACCCCAAAAGCAGACCATCAAACAAGGAGACGGTGTAGCCGTAGAGAGGGGTGGCCTTGCGCACGTACGCCAGCGCACGAGTCAGCGTGCGCAGACTGAACGACGGCGGTTTCGACTCTCCATCGAGCGCGCACAGCTGGGACTTGGCATTTTCAACGCAGTTGAGGAAGAAGAGCGTGATTTGGTCCACCTTTGCGTCTGGCGTGAGAAAGCCCACGTACTCCTTCACGACGATGCGAATGTCGCTTTCGTTAAACGGCTCGGAAACGTAGAACTCCGTGAAGCGGGACCTCAGAGAAGGGGGCAGATCCTTTTTGCCAACGTCAGTTGGCGGGTTCATGTTGGCGAACACGTGGAAGTTGGGGTGCTTCTTGACCGGCTCCGATTCGCCCTTGTCGGTGAGGAACAGCTTATCGACATCGCCAAGAACAGAAGACACCCGCTCGAGGACGTCTGTCGACGCAAGGTTGAGTTCGTCCAGCAGGATCCAGTGTCCCTCACGCCATGCCTTGACAAGCGATCCCTCCTCGTACGTGAAGGCAAAGTTGGTGCGTGCGCTGGCGACGGTGTCGAACACCTCGCTACACCTTTGCTCCATATCCCTCCATTGCTCCTGCAGCTCCTCGCCCAGTGAGAGTTTGCTGTTTTTGAGTTTGAAGGTTTCGCACCCTTTCAGCATCTGCCGGAGGGACCGATCCCAATTGCGACTACTCACCGCCTGCTGAAGTGTGTTCAAAAATGAGACATTTCTTTCCGCGTTGAAGCATTGGGAGAAGAGGCCGTTGAAGGTGGTGTACAGGTCGCGCACTGCCGTGCCAACATCCAGCGGCTTCCACCCGCCCATGAAGTCCGATGTGTCGGTCTGCTGGTTCAAGTTGTGCACGACGAGGTTCTGGCCCAGCTGGTCCGCGAGGTACTGCACGATAAACGTCTTGCCCACGCCTGTCTCGCCCGTGAGGAGCACATTCTCCCGCGACTCCACCGCGGCAGCAAGGCGCTCGAGCAGCGACATTGCGTGCGCTGTTGGCGCAAAAGCGATACGACTGTCGCGGGTCAAGCCAGACCTGAGGGATAAGAGGGGCAACGAGACGCGGCCAACGGAGTAGCAGTTTGTCTGCAGCTTTTCAACGGGTTTCGCGTCCTGCACAAGCGGCACAGCAACGTTTTCCGGTACGCCGCACGCGGTGGCCACAAGGATCAGCACCTCTGAGCGCTCGGCGCCAGGGGCAAATTTGGCCACCACGCAGTCGTACGCCTCGCGCAGCATGATCTCCCGCAGCGTAGACGACAGAAAAGACTGCTGTCCGCTCTGGCTCGCACCGTTGTTGTTGTTGTTGTTGGCGCCACCGCTATGGGTCCCAATCCGTCTGCTGACACGAGACGCCCACTTCAGCAAGTTGCGGAGGTTGAGCAGGGGGACGCCACGATCCTTGAGGCTGATAACAGCAAGATCCTTGGTGGTTGCGCTGGGCACGTTGGGGTACAGCACATTCACCACCTCGCACTGTTCCTCCGCAGGTAAATTGCGGAGGATGACCGTGCCCCACAGTTCTGCGTACGGGATGGAGTTGCTCTTACGCGACATCAACGTCACGCCAGAGGAGTACAGCTGCTGCGTGGCGATGAGTTTGAACTCGGGGTGGGCCCTGATGATTTTGTTTTTGTCGGACACGAAGAGAGTCGAGTTCTCCAAGAGCGACTGCAAGACGGAGAAGACGTCGAAGGAGGCCAGGTCAATGTCCTCCATAAGGATCCAGTAGCCGTTCTGCACCGCCAGGGTCAAGGGGCCAGGCACCCATTCGAACACACCTGGGACTTCCGTTGCGGAGAACTTCCCCAGCAGATCCTTGCTGTCGAAAGAGTCGTCGACGTTCACTTGGAGCATATTTTCCTTCGCGCCGCGCTGCCGGGCCAAGTGGAGCACGGAAGCGCTCTTCCCGCTCCCCACCTCGCCCTGGATCAGGACGGCATTCGAGCTATCCAACGCTGTGGTCAGATTGTCGAGATTTGCGCGCGTGGTGGGTGTGAGCACCACTCCATGGTCGATCTGCTGCTCCTCCATCTCGGGATCTTGCGCAGGATTCGTCTTGGTCAACAACAGCGACTAAAGGAAGAAAGAAGGAAGGGGAAGGGGAAGACCAGCACAGGCTTTGACTTGTAGCAGAGAGTTACTTAATCGCGATTAACTTATGAACGAGCAGGTGAGGGGAAACAGAAAGAAGAGACCAACGAGAGACAATCGTGGACACCTACAAAGGAAGACAGGAGACGGTGTGCACCTGCGTGGGAGAGCAAAACAGTGAGGCGGAGGGAAGAAAAGGTGCGCGCGTGGATGGAAGCGGCAAAAGAGCATTGGGATGCATGTTGGTTACTCGTGCGGTGTGCTTTTTGTCTCGTTATTGTGCATCTCAGGGGGGGGGGTGTTGGTTTAGGGAAGCCGTTGATAGTGGCGGGGGTGTGGAAGGGTGTGTGTGGGTGGGGGGGGGGGGGGCCAGTGGGCGAGCAACACCACCGCCAACAACCACCAACCACCGAGGCAACAAAACAGTCAACGACGGCGCCCCGATCACGAGTTGTGTTCCGACTTGCTTGTGTGCTTCTTCCTCCTTGTTCGCGCAGGATGTGGCACTTTCGTCACTTCTTCTCTCTCTGCTTCCTGCTTCGCTCAAATCGCACAAAACACGAGCGCGAACACACACACACGCGTGGTAGGATAGGTAGATTGCAGCACATGTCCGTACAAAAGGCCGCTGGCAGAGCACTGGCGGCCAACGGCCAGGATTCGATATTCAGGCTGCTCTATGCGCCATTCACGTTTCTGTCCACCGGCAACGAGGGCGTGCTGGTGGACATGCTCGCGTCTGCGGTCGGCTTCTTGGAAGGATACAGTACCGAGACGCTGGAGGCTGATGCGGTGTTCGAGCACGGAAAGGAAGGCACCGCTGTCGCCCGCAGCCAGCTGAAACTGGTCCCGTACGCAACGGTCAAGCCAATGGCAGCGGAACAGCTTGCCGCTCCCAGACGACCATCCCTGCACCAAGCAATCGCCACGGGGACTGGTGTCACGCGGAGCGTTGCCCACCAGTCGCAGGAGAAGCACGCCGACTCCAGTCCTGTGTCAAGAACGGTAACCATAGAACAGCGCTTGGCCCTGCCACCGAAGCCCCATGCCGAAGAGGTGTCCAAGGATCAGCTGGAAGCATTGCTGAGATGCTTTGCTGCTGACGATGGGCTTGGTGCCAACAGCTCGTTCGAAGCGCTTATCCGGGAGACGTCATCCCCATCCTTCACAAAACTAGCCGTGACGTGCTACTCGCAGACCGGTCTGTCGGTTTCCTCCTCTGCGTTCAAAGCAATGCTCTCCACACTTGCACACCGCGACAGGCAGCTCGCGGAGAAGGTCGCTCTCGATTACGAGTTCGAAATGGATCTGACATCGTTCATGAGCCACTTGCCGCCAAATGCAGCACACAGCCCGCCTGGTGGCGTGCGCGCGTTGACACACCCTAGGCAGCAGAGCCGCCTTGAACGCATTCGCAAAAAGAAGAAGTCCTAGCTTGTCCGCTTTCCTTTACTCCTGTTGTTGTTGTTGCTTTTTGCTCTCCGTCACCCTTCCCAAATTTTGTACTATTCCTGTCACAGTCGAAAATACACTCGAACAAGTGCTCGCGGACTTTACTGCGTATCCCTTGGACGAGCCGGGTCCTCGGCGTGGCGTTCCTCTCTTCTTTCCCTTGTACGACTATTCTCCCTATCTCCCTGTTTCCTGTTAGCTGTCTCTCCTTTCGTCTGCAACTCCCGCCACGAGCCTCCACGCGCTCAGCTCTCCTCCAGCACGTTGTTCCCATGAGCGGTGAGAACATTTACAACCTCCTCGGTGCGGAGCAGGCACAGCAGAGCACCGTGGCTCCCCAGAAAGGCTCCTCTGCTTCCCCGTACACCGGCAGCTACCGCGTTCACAGGAAGGAGCCACCAAAGCCGACCTACTCCACTTTCTACGAGAAAGGCAAAGAGTATGACGGGACAAACACGCGCTTCTACAAGCAGCGCGACGCCGTTATCGGCAAGAGTGTTGCGGACAGCGTGCACCCTGCCAACTACCTCAAGAAAGGCGAGGGCGTTCGGGCCGTCGTGCCCCCGATCCATAAGGAGAAGGTGTACACCAAGCCACCCCTCGAGCACAACCACCCGGGCGAAGGCGCTTTTGGGGGACCGGTGACCGAAGGAGACGCAGGCAATGGTGGCGCTTTGCCCAACAGCACCAGAGGTGACGCCGTTGGGAACACGGCGAATGGGGAGGAGGGGGCAGGAAACGCTGACTCCATGAAGGAGCTTGGGCGGTCGGGCGGGTACACTGGCTTTCCAAGTTACGAGGACAACAACGGCATCATGGGGGTCTCCAAGTCGCGCAAAAACTTCATTGCGTCGAACATCGTAGAGATGTCGAACATGGTTCCAAAGAACCGCAAGGACCAGCCACAGCTGGCAACAGACCGCAAGGATTTCGGGCAGGTGCCCGCATACCTGGGCCGGGTCAAGCAGGAGGTGCACGCAGAGAAGGCATTCGTTCAAGCGCTCGAGGATCAAAAGGTGCAGCGCCACAAGCAGGTTTATGACCAATATGTCTACAAGCTCTCTGCTGAGGAACAGGCACGCCTCGTTGCTACGCTCAAAACCAAGCTGCAGCAAAGTGCCTCGACGCTTGCGAGCATGCCGTTTTCGCTCGACACCGTATCGGCGGGAAAGAAAAAAAGCGAGCTGCAACGCACTATTCAAGACATCGAGACAGCGCTGGGCAAGCTTGACAAGGAGGCCATTTTTGTCTACCGAGATGACCCTGTCAACGGCCAGTGGACGAAGAGTGCTGCTCTGGAGGAGGCCAAGAAGTACGTTGCCTCCACCACCCCTGCGTAGGGCGATGTCCAACAGCATTGCCGCTCCTATCTTCGTGCTAGCGCAACAGAAAAGAAGATGGACACACCTTTTCCCTTAGACTGCTTTCTCCTTCTCCCTTCCCCCATCGATCATGTACATTGAACTCCCACGTGTGTGTGTGTGTGTGTGTGTGTGCTCTCCGGCGCTTCTCATGTATAACCACGCTAACTCTTCCCATTGGATCTTGCTCCCACAACTTCACGGGATAGACAACGGGACAGGAAATGACTCTGCTTGACCCAAAAGGGTCCTCTTGACGTTTCTGAAGAGTGCTTCTCTTGCCATGGATAGCGCGAACAACGAACTCCCGTCGCTCCCCACTACTCCGACCTTTTCGACTCCATTTATCACTTTTCTTTCTCCTCTTCCTATCTCCCTCAGCCTTTCCGTTCATTTCCTTTTGTGTATCCACTACCAGTCCTCCACCATCCCCCGCACAGGCACAAGGTGCCAAAAAGGTAAAAGTAACACTCTTATACCATTCAAGCCACCCCTGTCGTCACGCTGGAGGATGCGGCGACTTCTCACTCCGCTAGTTGCCGCGGCCGCGTTTCCGCGACGCCACGCAGCAACCGACAGCGAGGCGCAACGGTTGCGCCAAGAGGTTAACGCTATACGCCACAAAATTCAGACTATCGAGGAGAACCACGCCACAAACGCCCTAGTGAACTTGTATGGCTCGCGACGGATGAAGCCATTGAACATGAAGAAGAGCATCCGTGTTTTCTCCGACGAGACGTACCACTCCCCCATCTTTTGTCATCAGCACCTGCCCGTAATCCTCGCCCACTTTATCCAGCGCCTCGACGCGCTGCCGGGCGGCTTGAACGCCATGCCGTCAATTCTGGGGGTGCGTGAAACGCTCCTGGCCTCCTTTAGGAAGCTGGTCGTGTGCGAGATCCCGGTTTCGCCGGAGCAGATCAAACACTTTCTGAGTGTCCTTGAGGAGATCGACGAGGCCCACGCGGAGCGCAACCTGCTCCAGACCATGGCTGCCGGTATCCTGGAGCTGAAAGAGCATATCTCGCGCCACAAACGGGCCCTTGTACAGCTGAAGAAGTCGAGCTCGCGGTGGTCAGACATCAAGCTGACCGACGCGGACGTGATGCCTTACGAGGATCTTGTGGACATCCAGGAACCACTCAACGTCTGCAACCGGTGCATGATCATCTACAACTTTTACTCGCGAATGCAAATGAATCTGAACACTGAGTCGAGTGCGGCCAACGGCCGTGTCGGCATGGTCGACTTGGGTATCGACCTCGAGCGTGTCGTGCGCAACGCCGTCGATGAGGCCAAGGAGATCTGCACAGAGCACTACGGCGACTGCCCAGACACCGAGTTTGTCCTCTCAACGGACTCGCAGCCCCTTCGCTTCCCGTTCATGAGCACCACTATCCGCTACATTGTCGTCGAGCTGATGAAGAACGCCTTTCGCGCCACCGTTGAGGCCCACATGACACGCAACTCTGTGGGCATTGTGACCTGCACCGATATGCCACCCGTTCGCGTGCTGATCAATATCAAGAACGGCCTGAAGCACGCGTGCATTGCCATCTCAGACGAAGGGAATGGTATGACACAGGAGGCACTAGAAATGGCCATGGCCTACTCGTACACTTCCGTGGACAAGCCTGCGATGTCTCTCACCGCGGAGGGATCGCTCGAGGAACCGGAGGCGCCGTCACCACTTGCAGGGTACGGATACGGACTTCCCATGTCCCGCGTGTACGCACGCACTTTCGGTGGGGATGTTGTTTTGCAGACAATGGAGGGGTACGGCACCAGGGCGTACTTCTACATCAGGCTAGAGTAGCCCTTCCGAGAAAAGACGAAAGTATAGCGACCCACGCGCGTCATCGGAGACCATGTAAATGCCCTCCTCCTCTCGCTT